>JAPVRG010082457.1:4081-17577 GCA_029783565.1 Rhagoletis cerasi
TAGACACTCGTATAAACATATGTACATACATATATTTATGCAAGCCGCATGCATTCATCTAATGCCGCTAACGTCAAACTTGGCACCAACAAGATTGTAACAGCTTTGCTGGGCGTTGTTGGCATATTGCCTGCTGATTTCCTGCTTCAACTTATTTCCACATTATTGTTGCTTTTCCAGCTTTGTTACGTATTGCATGCGCGTTTAGAGCAGATTTCCTGCGTGTGTTGCAAGCATGCATACATTTGTGTTGAAAGGAAAAGGTGTGCTTATGTACCTACATATATACCTATGTACATATGTATATACAAATGTGTGTGATGTATGCTAAATTTAATATTACGCATGCACATTTATGCAATAACAATAACAACAGCAATAGTACTCGCGCAAAATAAAACTCTACGCCAGAGTAAGGAACTTCTTTCGAATATGCGGCTTCGGTTGCACAAAAATGTCTAAGCGAATTGGCAGGTATTGAGCAAGACAGCCAAAGGAGGTAAGAGTTGGAAAATGGAGAGGGGGGAGAGAGGAAGCAGGGTTGGTTAGTAGAGTAGGGCGTACATTACGAAATTAGTGCCAACAGGCAGACAACAAAAGTTGCTTAAAAACTAAAAATCACACGTCAACACATAAACAAAAATAAACAATTTCACAAATGTGAATTTCGTTTGTATGCATTTTTATTCTTTCCTTTTTTTTTTGAATAAGTTACGGCACGAAAGTGATACTGAAAGTTACTTCATATTTATGTATATACTTGAGTTTGTACATTTGTTTACACATATATTTGTATTTGTACATTCATATGTACATACAAATGTCGGCATGAATATGCAATACAGTTGTAGCTTTTCACTTTTAGACAAATACAAGTGCTTTTATTGATTTGCACTTCACAGGTGCTCGTGTTCAGCTGAGATTTTATTTAAACACTTTTTGAATGTTTTTATAGCATAAATATTTATTCGTAAATATTGTTATTGTTTGTAGTCTGACAGTACTTATTACATTTTAGCTTTTGAAGATTTGAGAAGTACTATATCATATGTATGTATATAATACTATGCACAATTATGTAAAATATTTATTTCATAAGAGTGTGAATTTAAAACTCAATTGCAAGCTTTGTGATGCACTTAGCAATATTCAATATATGTACGGTACTCATTAATTTCAAATATTGTACAGTAAACCAGCCATTGCACTATGGTCTGGCGACTATCATTTGCTGGCCAAAAGTCGAGAAGTATTTGAAACTTCGTAATGGAGAGTTTTTGATGTCAGATTTTTTAAATTCAAAATGGCGGATCCAATATGTCGACCGAATTTTACAATTTTTCCCTTTTCACCAAAAGCTTATATATAAACGGGGGTTTCGAGATCGCTGATTTCGAATCCGATGTAAGATATTTGAGATTCGAAATGGCGGATCCAATATGGCGAAAAAATTAGAAAAATTATTGTTTTTCACCAAAAACTCATATAAATGGGGAGTTTTCGAGATCGCTGATTTCGAATCCGATGTAAGATTTTTTAAATTCAAAATGGCGCATCCAATATGGCGACCAAATTGTATCATTCTTACCTTCTTCCCTCAAACTTAAACCATTTATAAGAGGCGTTTTTGAGGTCGCTGATTTCGAATCCGATGTCCAATTTTTTGATTCAAAATGTCGGATCCAATATGGCGTTGTTGGAATCGAAGCAAACAAATTTAAATTCCTTCATTCTTTAGTACCACGATTGTTTATATTTGTATTTATTAGTACAAATTCATATGTATTTATTTTAAAGGACACTAGCACAACAAGTATATTACTTATAACTAGGCTAGGCCAATTTTCGATGTTTATGGTAAAGAAAATATAACAGGTTTTCTTATTATTGTTTGTGATTGAAGCCATTTCGCATTTTGAACTAAAAAATATTCGCGCTGTCGATGAAATTTCTCCATTTTTCACCTATTTTCTTGCATACCATTCTTCCTTTTTCCTTTATGTAGGTTTTATATTCATCGGATGTGATCCCTTTAATAATATTTCCCAACATAAAGTTTAAAATGGCGGCCCATATTACAAAAAATGCAACATGATTCCCAGCCGACAAACTCCAAATTGAACCTTTTCAATGTCCACGAAGTTCGAAGACCGTCAAATGAAGCCAATTTTTTATAGCTCCACTTAAAGTGAGATATTATTCAACAAATTATAGTCCATTTTGAAAAGGAGTTTCATTTTCACTAAGCAAAATATGTACAAGTTTTTTTTTTTGTTATTCACACAAATATTGCCTTTGTTATTGATTTCCTTTCTTTTTTTTAATAACTTTATTACTCGAAGAACTATACCAATTCGAACTACAAGAATTCTGACTACGAAAGAAAAAAATATGTAAGTTTTTACAGAAATATCAACTTTGACAGCTTATATCATAACGAGAAAACAATTTAAGAAAAAACAGAGTATGCACTTATTTTCTCTGGTCCATTACTTTAGTAATGGTGGAAAAATATCGATTTACCTATACTTTAAAAAATTACTTTTGGCCAACAAATAGAAGTTCTCAGACCAAAGTGCATTGACAACATGCTTATTTGAAAATTAATGCATGAAGAAATGTGTATATATAGGAGATTCCTGTCATTAACCCACAGGTTATTGTATTTTACATTTATTTATTCAAGCGTTTTAAGTTACATACGACAACAGTTTGATGAATCTGGAACTGTTTGACCTTGCTGCAACAAAGGTAGTGATCCGAGTCGATGTTGGCTCCTCGGATTGAATGTACACCAAGAACGCTCGAAGCGTATCTTCCGTCTATCATAACATGATCAATTTGGTTCCCCGTTCTTTGATCAGAGGACGCCCAAGTGGTTTTATGTATGTTTGAATGCTGGTGTCGCCCACGAAGGAAAAACTAGTATGACGAAGAGTGCCGTGTTGCTGCTGCAGAGAAATACGCAGCATACAAAGCCATCCTGTGGACAATTGAATTGAACGATACCAGGAGTTGAGGAAGGGATAGACGTCTATTCAAAGGGAGGAAACATTGAGACAGAAAGGCATGAATGCAAAGAGCTTCAGATGCTGGCAGACAGGAACGCGGCTCGAAAATCTATCAGAAAATAAGGCAGCAATCAAATGGTTTCAATTCCGTTGCCGGTTCCTGTAGAGATGAAGATGGAAATCTGGTAACAGATGCCCAGGGTACACTTGAGGTATGGAGAGAACACTTCTCAACGCTTTTGAAGAAGGACCCGAACCAATGTATAGGGACGAAACTCACGTTGCTCCACTTGACCAAGACGAGGCAGGTGCTTCGAGTAGAGACCGGCTCCGGTTACTTGTTCCACCTTTGAACCATCAGTGTAGATGTATATACCTCCCTCTGCTACTGGCGGTCCTACATCTCATTCTTCTCTGGTCGGGAATCTAGTCTGTACCCTAGTATTGAGGTCCCAAACTGGCGTAATGTAATCAGTTCTGGCTTCTATGTCAGCTTTAATCCCACTGTTTCATTCAGTACTGCTGCATGCTCGAAATTTATTGCCTTCCACGTATTGGCCTCTCTGAGCCTCAGAGCGCTCTTTGCGGCCGTACCATGGATGAAAATATGCAGCGATTGCAGGTGTAATATCACTAGTCACGGCTACCGATATGCCGAGGCATGCGAGCACCTTTTTATATTATTTTCCAATTTGTCCCTTTGTCTAGAGCCCTCCACCATACTAACGACCGGTGGGTTGCAATTGGATAATATGGCAATAATTATTGCAGTGTACATCCCATAGGTGACGTACGGTGATAATCCCAATTGCTTTCCAAAGTTCCTTCTGCACGTGTAGTATGCTGCTAGAAATTTCTTAGTTCTCTCCTCTACATTCCTTTTCCAATTCAACTTGGAGTCCAAAATGATTCCGAGAATGATTACCTGATCTTAGTTTAAACTGGCACTGAAAAACTGACCCTAAAGGAAACTAAAAAGAGTGATTAAAATATGGACTGACAACAAGAACTTATGGTGAAGTAAAACTATTTAGGCACATACGTTAGCGTTAGAACTTATATTGGCTACAGGCTTTTATCAACATACAATATATTTAGGTTTAGTGCGAGTAAGCATCCACTATTCGACTTGTTCTGATATGATTCCCTCTGAACGCTTTAAAATAAATAAGATTAATCGAAAATTCCAAAAATGCACAACACCACTAAATGATTATTAAATTTCTATTCTCAAGTAAAGTATTGTTTTCCTTATTGCACATAAGTACACTCACACAAAAAGGATAATAAAAAGTCAGGTCTAAAGCTTCACTCAGCAAACTAAACTAAACGGCAAACTCAAAGACAAGTAGACATAAAGATGCTCCATTTTGTCTTTGCCTGTGTGAGTAAATACTAACCAGACATACAAGACTATTACACTTGGCCAACGGTTGACTAAAAAAAAAATAAAAATCAAAATACACTCATACAATCATATAAATGTGATTAGGTTTGTGTGTATTTGTTTGGTTGATTGCTTCACAAGCCATTTACTAGCTGCCTATGTGGCTTCTGTTGCTTCTGCTGCCGCGGCCACCGCCATCAATGTCTAAAGTAAGCAAACCTTTAATCACCACTACCATTGCGCGCACACAAATACAGACTGGCATGTAACTAATAGTCAACCAGTCAGCCTGGTAGGCCAAAAGGACGATAGCCGCACATGCCTTGTTATTTGCACTAAACCACAGTGTGTGTTTGTAAAAAAATGGAAAAAATAAAAATGCGAAAAACGGCGTGTCGTAAAAATAAGATTGAAGACAATTCAATTGAAAGGCGATCGATAATCTTTTTGACCGCACAAACCTACTGCCACCGCAGCCATGCTCCACTGCAGCTCCCACGCTGACGTGCCTTCTACTTTCTGCTTGCTATCCCCTGCAAAAGTGTAGTGTTCGGTCGACTCAATATCGTGCCTTGCGAATTTTTTCTCTGTCAGCTACTAGCTGGTCACAGTCAGCTCAGCTAAACACTCAGCGGCACGACGCAATTGTAATCCTGTTATGGCCAGCCAGCAGTCCTGCGTGGCTCTCTGTTGATTTTGTTAAATTTTTTTAGAGCATATTTGATGTTCGTTTTGCTCGTTTTTTTTCGTTTAGTTTTATGCTCATACATACATACGCATGGCACGATGAGAAGGAGTATCGTGGAGGAAAAAAATGTAAGAAATTTAAAGGCAATGCCCTCACGGATTTCGCTGACTGGCTTTCATTTTATCAAAAAGCTTTTTTGTTTTAACATTTCATTTTTTTTTTCTTAGTTTTTCTTGGCTTTTTCCATTATTACGAAATTCTATGACATATTTTTTTTTTGTCTCTCAGTTCCTATGTTTGTATATGTGGGTCTGTTAGGCTTGAGGAATCCTTAAAAATGTGTTAAGCGGAGCAAAATGACAGTTTGGTTGGCTGACATGTCAGGCTTAAGGAATAAAAACAGGCCGCCTCGACAGTTCGAAGTTTCTCACCAGGATAACAGTTTGTTATTGGTAAGTGCTTTTGGAGAAGTTCGCACAGTGAGAGAAATTATTGATTAAAAGGTTAATTTTTTGTGATGATGGGCTGAAATGTAACCAGGCGTGGAAGAACCATGTGCTTTTCAGAAATAGTTTCGATACTTGCAAGCAACTTTCGGCTGAAGTTTTGTATGCTTAAATGCTCGAAAGATCAAAAATCGTAACGATTTCCTTTCAGGAAATCTTAAGATCAGACTTTGTTGATCCCGTTGAGTTTGTAGTTAAGTAGGTCCTTTCGAACATCAGCTGTTGTATCACTGAAACCACTTTTATGGGAACATAGTTAACCTAGGCATAGAATTTTAGAGCATCGACAGCTACAGCAAAATATAAGATGATAAAGTCACGAAGCAGTTCATTTAAACGCTCAACAAGCTTAGCTGATCCCGACAGTATCTGTCGAGCGGATGTTGATGTTTCCACGATCGTCGGGTCTACGTTACCGGATCGATCCAAATCTATTACCGGGCAAAAACTGTGTGGTTTGGTTAAAGAGGCGCACCTGGGCGCAGTGATATTGTTTTAGTCGCTCATTTTTCTCCTATCCACTCACCTGGAAATAGAACCAATTTGTTATGTTCATAAAGTGGGGGAACTCTTGAGTGCCTATCGTGCTTGAATTCGCCAGACTCGATAGGCCAGAGTAGTTACAGGATTAGTATTCTATGCTTTCAATTTCATCCACATCACGGCAGCTGCGACAGCAGTCATTGGACGGCAGCCTCATTCTACTATCATGCCTTCCCAATTTTTTTTTTTTTTTATACGGACGTTGGGATAGCGCACTATCCATCAAGTGGCCCGTATGAAACTCCGATGAAGCCACCTCCCCGGGACTGCTTTCGCATTTCATCAGAGAGGGGTCGTGGCATACAGAATACCTCACTCCATAACGCCATTTCCATATTCCCCCATCCACATTCGTGATAAGGAGTTCAGGAGCGTTTTGCCGACTGTGTTCCTGGAAAGATTTCCTGTGGAGTAGAAAACAAGAGTGAAACACAATTAAATTCAATTACTTCATTTATTTCACTGATTATAGCCTCTCTATCCGGCGGCGTTGTTTCCTTAATCTAAGCTCAGTCATTATTTCTTTACTGACAGATTTCATTCCGTCCCAGACCTTAATGTCATTTAACATGTATGATAGCAAGTTTTCAGGACTCGGACTAGTCAGAATCAAATCTTTTAATTCGTTTCTTTTAACGGAAAAAGAAGGGAATGTAAAGAATATATGCTCGGCAGTTTCCTGTACACTTCCACATGAATCACACGCCATTGTGTCATCATGACCATACTTGCACAAGTACTGTCTGAAACAGCCATGTCCACTCAACAGTTGCGTCATATAGAAATCTACTTCGCCATGTGATCTGTTTAGACAGGCTTCGATGCTCGGGATGAGTCTGAAAGTCCAGCGATCTGACGAAGACGCTTCCCACCGCTGTTGCCATTGGGCGAGGCTTTTTTGGCGTTCGACCGCGATCTCGTGCTTAGAGAGGGCTCTGCCTTTGCATCGGGAGGTCAAATAGGTGCGCTGGATCTCGCTAGCCATTAGATCAACAGGCATTATACCAGCAATCACACTTGCCGCATCATGTGAAACTGTCCGGAAAGCACTGCATACGTAGGGCACTAAGCCGGAAAATCGAATTTAATTTATTAGCGTACGATTTATGTTTGAGTGCATGCCCCCTGTCGCATACATAACTACAGATTGTGTTACCTTTCTCAAGAGTGTCCTTCGATTCTGGCTAGGACCTCCTACAAATACATACCCATTTACATTCAAAGTCGTAATTTCTTTCTTCTTCCTGCTTGTTATAAGTACACCTTCAGTTTTCTGGATAGCTAGCTGCAACCCATTATCCTTGAGCCCTTCGTCGACCAATAGGTGTGGCTGGTTATCTGCCTGAATAGAAATTGTTCTTGACGATTGAATGAGTGGAATATTTTCATGTCGAAGCTGGGTCAGATTTATTTGGTCGTACTATGAGTGGGTTCTGTGGACTATCTTTTAATTGCCTTTTCGAAGAAGTGTAATTCAAGCCATCATTTGCAGGTAGATAATGGTAAGCTCGCATGGTGAGAGATATTGACGTCAGATAGACACAAGTACATCTGACATGCAATCTGACCTTGCATTTTAGACGACTTGCCTTTATTCTATCGCCCTACCGACGAGATTACACAGCAGTCCAGTGACCTGATAGCTAGTGGGCTGGGCTCTCAGAGCAGGTAGTTACTGAAGGAAAACTAAGAGAAAACGTTGTTGTTGTCGGGAAGCCTAAAACAACGGTTTAATGAGAAATTTTTCGGGTACATGTGTCCTACTTCGTATGTATAGATTTGATTTTGGGTCAACCATATAAGTGTGTACGTATGGATATAGTTGCAGTGTAATTGTCTCCAGAAGAAATACGTGTATAGAATTCCTGCTCAAGATTGAGACCAAAGAATGTCTCTGTAACTATAAGAGTCTAGTGTGTTTCCTTATGAGTAAAGCATTTAGCGTAATAGCAATACAGCTTTCTGGAAATTTCCCAAAATGTTCCACGACCAGAAAGTTAAGTAAGGTTGCTAGGGCTTTAGAAGGTGTGAAGGGCTCTCAGTGTTGCGTTTCCAGCTCAATTATGTGTTGGTTACTTTGATAAACTCTGCAGCTTAGATTTGTTGGCATTTCCTACATTGATCAATGCACTTATGCAGTCACTTATTCATATTCACTGCTTCAATGTGGGAATCCTGAAATGTTCTCTCGATACCATCTATACGAATATGGACTATAGTTAGCCTCCAAATTATAAATAATAGCACAAGGCTACAAAGGAACATAGAGGTGGATCCTCTCTGAGATCAGTGCATCTGTAAGTTTTTGGGTTCGCTGATCACGATTTCATTACCTATGTGACCCAATCACGTCTAGATTAATGTCAAACGAAAATCACACGCCTCAATTAATTTGATATCATTTTTTTGACACCATTCTGATTCTGAAAAAAAAAAAATTTTCAGGTCCAGATACAGTTTAATCTCTTAGTAAAAGTTGCCTCTGGTGGTTGTTTAGAGGTCATCTAGAGTTTAAATGCTTAAATTTCTGGGCTTATGTTTCGGTCTCGGACCGGAGCGAAAACTTATAGGTTAGAGAAGCTTTACCTCGATTTCACTACGTGGCCTTGCATTACATTCTAACCTAGATAATCGTGAGAGTATTTCAGCGTATTTCGATAGTAAACCCTCCTCCCCATTCATTGATTTCAAACTCAAATGAGGCATACATTATACTACAAAATAGCACAGGGGTACTCCCTAATAAAATCTGCAAACAAATATTTAAAACCAAATGCCGTTCTTTGTTCTGTGGTTTTCTTGTGACAAATGAGGCATACATTATACTACAAAATAGCACAGGGGTACTCCCTAATAAAATCTGCAAACAAATATTTAAAACCAAATGCCGTTCTATGTTCTGTGGTTTTCTTGTGACAAAATCTTTCAAATATCTCAGTGTACTCACGCAGAATTAATACATATTTCTTTTTCACTTCGCCACTGTCTCGGGCTGCTGGCACTCGCATATTCCACTTGCTTTTAATTTACTTAAGTTGCTGTTGCCTTTTTTAAATAAAATTTATCCTAACTAAATGTATATGCCTGCGTGTACACACCGAACGTTGATGATCTCTTCGGCTGTTGCTGTGTTAACCTGATTCTTACAACTACTTTTGCTCTACCCATTTACTTGCTGGCACAAACACACACATACACCCACTCCCACTCACACACTAACATAAGTACATCAATACAATTACTCACGCACTCACTTCACGAAAGCCTTGAAATTCAACACGCGTTTCCAGCCTGTAGATTGAAGCTGCCTACTCGTTTTGTTGATGAAATGCGGGCTTGCAAACTTGACGACTGCACCAAGTGACTGACGTCTCATTGAAATCTGCTACTTTTCTAGTCAAGAAAAGTGGGCGACTTTATTTAACTTTAGACAGGATTCTCGACTGCCAACTTGGTTAGTTTTACACTGACGTAAATACTGTTGCTGCTGCCGTTAACGTTGCCATATGTCGGGTGCTACATTCATGCTAATACCCGCGTGAGTTTGTGTATTTATAAAGATCAGTGGCGTAGCCAGGATTTCGGAAAGGCGGGCTTATAAAAAATATTCTGCGATAACTTAAAGGTGAGACACACAGTGGCTAGAGGCATCGTCTGCGTGTATTCTTTCAAATATGGACCTTTCTTAACGTTACACATATTTTTACTAAAATTTTACAAGTTTTAACAGCTGATTCAGGGTAGCAGTTTAGATTTTGAGGATGCCAGATGTACTGGGCAAGATTTATAAAGAAAATATATGCTCTGATTAAATTAATGAACACACTAGTATTTTCAAACCGCCTGAATTCGGCTTTTTGTGGAAAGTAGAGGGAAGGGAAGGGAGTAGAAGTTTACTTCACCAATTTCAGAACAAGAAAATTGCGATATGACCTCGTCTGATACGCACACATAGGAAACTCTCATGTATATTATTACTACCGGAACAAAAGTATACATAGCCCGAAACCGGTTTTATAGTCTGAAAAGACTAGCGTAATTTCGCACGTTGGTTTTCTCAGACGGCCTAAAAAGACTAGTGTTTACTGTAGACCGTTTTGAAAAAGAAGTTCGCCTTCCACCCCCTCATATGAAGTGTGTTTGAAAAGAATTAAAAAAAAACGTTTCTTTTGGGCCACCCTAGTAGGCGCCCAATTAAATTTTTCTTCATATCTTCGGCATTTGTAGTTGGATTTTAAAGTGTGCTACACCATTGTTTTTCCCTCTATGAGGGGGTTTTTTCTACGAAAGTTCATTGACCTCGTGTGCTCCATTGTGGTACTTACCACCAGATCTCAGTTGCTACCACCCTAATGTACCGCCCTAATGACAGTAAATTAAAGACCGTCAAAAATCATTAATATTTTGCGAAAGAAGTGTTTCGATTAGTTCTGTAGAACCCGAAATAAAACAATTTTATTTTTAGTTGGAAAACCATACGGAAAAAACCAACTTTTTTTATTTTTATTTTTTTTTATGGAGCACAAAAACATTGGTTTATACACTTTAAAATCCGGCAATAAATGCCGAAGATATAAAAAAGAATGTAATTGGGCGACTACTAGGGTTGTCCAAACAATTTTTTTAAATGCTTTTCAAAAACATTTCATATGAGGGGATGTACGGTGAACTTTTTTCTTGCCTGTAAGGCGAGACGCTCTAGTTTATTGGCTCAATATTCAAATGCATAACACAGGTAAAAAACTCGTTTTAAGAAAAACGCAAGAATGACATTTATATTTCAAGGGTGTACCTACTCAGGACACTGATTCTGAGTTTATCCTTCGTATTTTAAAACTGGTTCTGTTTACTTTTCGTAAAATGAGAATATGACCTTCAAATTTTTCAAGCGGCTCTAGTTTTTGAGATATTTGGGTTTTAAAGCGTCATTCGAAGAAACATATTTTCCGCCTTTTTTGTATCATATCTGGACACGTCTTTTATGTTTTAGTTGTAAGAATGGGAAACTTACGTTTAAAGATTTATTAGCACCTACAATTGTATGGATGTGATAAAAAAATAGGAGGATATTTCAGGTTGGAACCTTTTTGAATGTACAAAAGTTCGACAAACGGGACAAATGCGTTTCTTGACACCTTTAGTCCCAAATATCTCGCAAACTAGAACCAACTGAATAATTTAATAGCCAGATTATTAATCTACGGAAAAAATTCTCAACCCTGAAAAGCTCTTCCGCAAATTTTTGATGGAAAGTGTTCAGCTCTCGACAAAATTTTTTTAGGCAAATTGAAAATTTTCAGCAAAAATGCCTGTTTGCGTCTGTTTTGTAAAATATTCGTAAGCAAAAGTATACTAAACCAAGTGTTCTTATTTGTGCGTGCACAAAGCTTTCATAATCGTTTGCATAATCAAATTTTTCCCTCGGTGATGGAAAATATAGATTTCCGAATTTTATTAGCCGAAAATTTTGCAAAATTCGCAATAGTTTGAAAACAAGAACTAATTTGAGGAAACGAATGGTGTATGCGAAATCTGCATCCAAAATATATACGCGAAATAAATATGGCGTACTTTTCTTGTTTGCTGTCGGCTAGTGTAATCCAACAACCGATAATCTCAAATATTTATAAATAAGAGTATTTTGTCATTAGTTTAAAATACAAAAAAAAGATAAATCGGCAAAATAAAATGGTATTGTGTTATTTAATCAAAAGTAAAATATAGTGCTCCATTGAGCGAGGGGCGGGAACTATCCCCCCAAACTCCACCCCCTTGCTACGCCACCGAAAGGGATTTATATTTTACAAGCCGCACATATAAGTGGTTGCCACCTTATTGTACACGCCTTAAAAGTTGATTTTTTCACTGCTTGGTTATTTTTTTCTTCAAGAAATTGAAGGGTTATAATTAAAGCAATGTGCGTAAAACTTTATACCAGCATATACATGTGTATGTGAAGCAGCAAAGGCGCTGCGCTGGTGGTGCTCGCACTTGCTTGCATATCCTTGCACCTTATATATCCTGCGCCATAGCCAGCGTATGTGTGTAAGTGTGTATGCCTCGATGCGGCATGTAGTGTAAAAACTTGTAATTTCTTAAATTTCAACCTGCAGTAACTGGCTTCAAAGCGTACTGCGTACATATTTTCTTTACGCAGATCCCTTGCTGAGGCAGGAGAAGGAGTAGGTAAATGGCAAGAGCGCCTCGATTTTTTTAGTTGCTCCTTCATTAATTCCATTTTTTCTTCGCCCATTCGGCTGAGGATTTTTTTGATGTTAGCATTTTTTTCTTGGCGAGCATATTCTGCTTGATTTTATTCTTTTAAGGAATCGCCTTCAGTTTGCGGCAACCTTGGCAGAGAAATTGACGAAAAGAAGAACATTTTTCATACAAAAATATGAACAAAATTAAGAAGTTTGTAGAAACTAATTTATTTGGGAAGAAAGCAAAATTTCTAGAAACCTAGAAATAGTTTGCTGAAAGTTCAAGCACTTACCAAGAGTCTCTTTATGATTCTGACTTGAAACGCCCTATTTTGAACGAGGGTAGATTTTAGTGTTTTGAAGCAATAGGGTCAATAAACGATATCCTTTATGAGTGGTAAATGGGTCGTTGGCCAATTGGTTGTGGGGGCTCACTTCGTAACCCCTATATCTATTGGTCTGATTGCACGAAAATTATTTTTGTTTCGCCATTTACAATGACAGCACTTGTATCGATTCGGGCGTTCTAGACTTTTATTAAATCATCCGATTTTTTCGATCACCTAATGCGCCAGTTTGATGGTAAAATAAAATTAGGGCTTGTAAAAAAATTGCAGCGAGTAAACCTTTAATTTATATGACTCCAAGAGGCTTCGTTAGAATACTGTCGCAAGTCCCCTGACAGCAAACCACTCACAGGCCGCAGAAATGTAAAGGAGATATAATTTAGTATACTTCTGGTCTTGATCCGTTAGGGTAAGACTATGGCATACTATGAACCTTATGGCTATCGCTCTGCGGTACGATCTTTCATACTACTCTGTATAATAGATATTTATACCTAAATCGCGCTACAGGTTTGCTAACTGACTTAAATCCAACAGAGAGATTGGTTTATCCTCCTTCATTTTTGAGAACATCGAAATACTACTCGTATTATACTTACACCTACCTACAGAACTTGGTTGGGACGATCAAAATGGCTTTTGAGTCTAAGTAGGTTGCTCTGTGCGCTTTTTAGCTATTATGGATAATACTGGCTATGGATCTATCTTAAGGATATTGGTCTACTCTCGGATGAATTGGCGCCATCGTCCTTGTGCCACACATTCCGTGAAGTATGTTCAGAAGGAGGTGTTCTTTCTCTCTTGATTTAGT
>JAPVRG010082829.1:621-11451 GCA_029783565.1 Rhagoletis cerasi
CGATTTCTCTTTTCATTCTGAGCATTTTGATATATATATGTCTATATCGGTCTCGATTCCTTTAGGCTGTTACAAACAACCGTTATGTGAACAAACTTAATATACCCTTGTGCACAAGTGCGCTCGGGTATAAAAACAGTTCACGTGGTCCAAAAAACAAACAAAAATTAAATAAAAAACACAAACGCAAAAACCAAACAAAAAAATAAAATAGTTGTCGTTCCTCTTCTATGCCATTTGACGCCAATTGGAAATACCAGGTCAAGCCAAGTCCTTTTCATCGCAGAAATGGCTTCCAAAAACAAAACCAATAGAGCACGCCAGTAGTTTCTCTTCTAAGTTAAGCCACGTGCTTCTCCATCTGACCTTTTCATGGCAGAGCAGGCCTCCTTCCTCTGCTAAATACACATACACTTTGCTTATAGTTATGATGATACATAGTTTGAGATTTATTTTTTAGCATAAAAGTCCGAGTTCTATAAATATGTAATTATCAATTGTGGGTAGGATAGCGTTGAAAACACCTTTCACGTTCTCGATAAAAAATTGCTGTTAAGCTCAAATTAAAGAATTATCGCGGTGCAACATCGCGGGGAACCACACCAAAATATGCCAAACTTTAGACAACTGCCAAATAGCTCCAAGACATTATCATTCCCAGAGAAAAAAATTAATCTAAAGTCGAGCTAAGAAAAAATCTATTTTAAAATTTCTAAGCGCAACCATACATAAGAAATAAAGTTATACTCGTACATACATACATATGTACATAAAAATAGAAACGGTGTAACCCAGAAAGTGTACCTTGCTAGACAATGAATTTGTACTAAGTCGCCTCGCCGAATCCTACATCAACTGAGACAAAGGCAAATATGATAGGACAAATCTCTCAAATGAAGGTAGACAGTGTTTGCATGCGAAACAACAATGACATCCAAAAGTTCGATGTGCTACTTGTAAGAGAAATGGGGAGTAACGGGCGAACGGTGACGGCAGGTGAGCTTATCCTTTTGCATCTGTTTGCACGACAATGCCAATGCCCAGACGTTTGCATTTTGAAAGACTTAAGCCAACGTAAAAGTTTTTCAATTAATTGAGCAAATTTGCTTAATGTCATATTTCGCGGGCGAACAATGGAACGAACAGATTAAGCAGAAGAAATGACGGCAACAATGCATGCAACGAAAACACTCGAGAGGTCGACAAACTTGACGCGATGTTGAGGAAATGATTGTGCCCGTTTATTTGTGGATGTTGGAAGGGGAATGCCATAAAAGGGAAGTTTCTGGAGGTCAAGAAATTTTAAATAAAAGCCGGTAAGGTGTAGAGCTGAAATGACAAAAACAAGAAGCTTTGATTGGTCATTTAAAATTGAAAAGTTTTTGTAGATTCCAAGTTTTTAAAAACTCTAGATATTGCAAATTATATATTTTTATTATTTAAAAGTT
This sequence comes from Rhagoletis cerasi, assembly GCA_029783565.1. NCBI lineage: Eukaryota > Metazoa > Arthropoda > Insecta > Diptera > Tephritidae > Rhagoletis > Rhagoletis cerasi. Next base: position 2,070 of record JAPVRG010082829.1, read on the forward strand.
TCAGTGCAATGTAGAATAAGAGTATGGGTGCCAAATGAAAGAAAAAATTCTGTAAAATTAAATAGAATTAATTTTTTTGGCTCACAAGGACGAATAGGTATTAAAAATTACCTCTTAAATATTTTCCTTTTTTAAGCTAATAAAATTAGCAGGATGAAATTCGAGGATGTGGTTGGGTATATGTCAGTCTTTAACAAATACATTTTTTAAAAATTAATATTTAAAATTTTCAAGGACCACATTTTAAAAACACATTTTCAACACCTATTCGTCCTTTTGCATCAAAATTTGAATAACCTTCAATTCTATGGAATTTTCTCTTTTATTTGATACCCATATTGCTCCTCTACATTAGAGTTCTTGTTGAAAATCGACTATCCGGCTATTCGATTAGTCGAATAGTCAATTAGCAATTTTTTTGGAAGTTGAGAGTCGAGCAACAAGTATTCGATTAACCATTTGAAATCAACTAACCGTTCATTTTCGACTAACCGCTCGCCATCGAGTAGTCTGAAAATCGACTAACCGAAATAATTCGAATAGTGACAATTGCTCACAAAAAATTTTTTTATTTTAGAACAAATTGAAATTTTGCCTTTAAAATGAGTTCACGCAAGCGCAAACTTCATTATATCTGAAATCGATTTTGTCAATAAGTCTTCATTACATCTGCAAGCCACTGCTAACTATTTTCCCCTGAAATTCAACAGATTTACACACACACTAGCAACTTTTTAGCTATGTTACCCACACATTTACAAATTTGGTTTTCGAACTGTCAAAAAAATTTTCGTGAGTGAGAGCACCGTACCTAACAAGAATTTGTACTCTAATAAGAATTCTATACGTTAGAGCGAGTAAGTGGAAATCAGGCAGCAAAATTTTACAGCTTTGATCACAGTAGGCTGTGAGTTTAACAAAAAAAAACAGCTATCATTAGCTACATGTTAACCACAACATTAGCCACTTCAGTCGCTAAGGAAGGGGAATTAGAGAAGTGCAGCTATAGTTCGCTGACATCGAACAGTTCTATTAGTGTAAGGGAGTTAATGTAGCACACGTATATGAAAAAGTGGCTAATATTTTCACATGGCTAGAACAAAGTTAGCCAGTTTATATACCACTTCACAAGTGAACGAAAACCACCAGTTAACCACATATCTACCTACTGGCTGGCTTGCAGGGCTTTTCGAATAGGTGGCAACCCTAACCAAAAAATTTTTAAAATAAATAATTCCTAAAGCTTTTATTTGACACTTATATTTTAATATTTCATATAACTTGTGTATGAGTTAATTAAATTCGTTTTTTCAAAGAGGTGGCAACCGTATTTTCAAACCAAAATCTACTTCCATCTCTTTCGTCTGACACTGTGAGACATATTTCAATTAATTTATGAGTTAAGTTGGTTTTTAACCACGTGGCAACCCTCTTAAATATAGCGCAGAAATAAAGCATTTTCAAAATCATTTCGATTGAATACCTATCTTTAATAATTCATTTAACTTGTTGAATAATTTGAATTTAATTTTTTAAACTGGTGGCAACCCTACTCAAACACCCCAAAATATTCTTAATGTTCAAACTAAAGATTTCTTTACACGCTTTTGTTTGATGTCCATTTTTTTAAATTTTATATAACTTATGCATAGTTTAATTAAATTCGACTTTTTGAACAAGTGGCAACCCTCTTCAAAGTATTTTAAAACTAAAACTTTCCTAAACCTCTTTCGTCTGAAAAATAAACTTGATTTTTTCGATAGGTGGCCATTCTTCTAAATATAGTTAAGAAATAAAGCTTTTTCAAAACTATTACGATTGATACCCATATTGTTATAATTGATTTCACTTTTTATTTAATTTCAATTATTTTTTTTTAAACATTGAAAATCTAACGAACCGTGTAGATCTTATTAAATAGTTTGAATTTCATTTTTTAACAGGTGGTAACTTTCTATGCAAAAATAAAACCTTATTGCACATTTACAGGCCAAAAAATGCCTTTGCGTAAATAGAAGTCATTAGTTTGAATCAAAATATTTTAAAATAAAGTAAAAGAAAATTCACGTACGCATTTTTTAATCGCTTGGTTACTCGGCGAATACTTCTTCTCCTTCTTCTTCTTCTTCTTCATTGTTGCTACAACCGTTGAAGCTATTATGGTCACGCCGGCGTTTCTGCTTATTGCTATCTGACACCAATTAGAAACACTAAGGGAAGCTAACGCCTTCTTCTTCCACATCGAAAACTTTCAGGGCTGGAGCACTTGTATCCACACGTACCTCATGGCTTAACTAGCTGCTCTACGTAGGTATGTTTTCGTCATTGTTAAGCTCTTTGTTCTATCGTCTCCCGCACTCCCCCTAACAAGCCCTCAAAGAGTCATAAATCCTAGCACTTTTCCTCGAACATTCCCAGGATGTAACATTAGATGTTTTCATCGTCCACACTTCCGCGCTATACATCAGGAGAGGTGGACTTTGGTGCTCTACTGCCTACTCAGCTCAAAAACAGCGCTTGTTGGTAAGAAGATTCTCCGTGAATTTCAAGACCGACGTTGTTATTGGTATTAATGCTAGTTTCCAAGTGGGCAAAGTTATCGATTCTTCTTAAAACTACTACTACTCGTAACTGTCAACAGTGACGCGGTTGCGTAGATTTGCATGAGCTGACTACCTATTTTATGTCAGGAAATAATTGATACCCACGCTTTTTGGTTGCATTGATTATTACCGATAATGTCGATATCATTGCAGCCATTGCTCGCTCTTATAGAAAATCTTACCGCTTAAAGAAAGCTTAAGCTTAAAGAAAGCACTATTAAGTGTCACTCTGTATATATAAGTTGAATACCTGGTCTAAAGCCTTATTTCCTTTCGTTGACAGTGCGCTGTATGTAGCTTTTCACACAACACTCTCTTTTGGCTTCTATATTTTTCCTCCATCTTAGGTTATTATTCAATTCTCAGTAGCGTTCCCATACGGCTGGGGTTGCACCCCATCGCAAATTCGCCCTGTAAGCGGAATCTTTTCCTTCAGCGGCTGCGTGGCATTGTTAGTCATACAAATTGTGTGCTAGCTCAGCGAAATTCAATAAGTTAGCGTTGATACATAGGACCGTTCGCTGCGCCCCATTGCTGTCGAGTGGCCATTTGTTGGGTTAGTTGCGCTCCTATAGCAGGAGCGAGAGGCGACCAGCGATTATTTGTTATGATTATAGGTCTTCTATGTCGAACTCTTCTTGCGTTCTTAGAATCATATTTGGAGAAAGCCACGTAACTTTTTAAGAACCTGGTGCTATAGGCCATTATGCGTAGGGCTCCGCAAAATCGATCCGCCGCAGTGAAGAATTCGTTTTCTGTGTGCGGAGCCAAATATGTATAGCTTCCTTTCCCTCAGCAAGAAGGACTGCGCGACATATTCTCCTAAAAAATATCAATCCGACAATGAAACTTCGCTTTTTTATTTGGGCCAGTAGGTTTGCCTTGGCCATTATGAGGATATCAACCAGCTGACAGATGCAAAGAAAATTATAAACCTGTGAGTTGTGCTAGGTCGGGAGCCTTCATATAATTTATAGAGATTTAAAAGGTGGGCAGGAAATGCACGATTTTACCTATTCATTTCTCTCATTTTTGAGGTAGACTTTGGTAGAGTAGGCTTCTTGCTATTTTTTCAAGATAAATATCCATGTTCTGTAATCACATCAATATTACACATATATCGTTAGTTTTGGAGCTTTAAGTTTCCTCCCGCTTTTTCCCCCCAAACGTTTAAAGCCAATAACTGTTTACTATTCGAACAACTCCAATCCAAACATCTGCACTAGAGTTTCCTTTGAAGTATTATTCAACATAAATGAGACAGATGTTGCAGGTGGGTAAGAAAAATTTTCAAAATATCAAAACACTTTCCAGTCGCTCTTAAAAATTAAATCCTTTAAAACACGTACATACATACATCACAAATATGCTACTTGTTATGCTTTAAATAGACGTAAGTATGTATGTATGTATTACATACATAAATGTTTGTACATTACAGACTGCATCGAGCCCTGAATCCAACCGAGGGCAGCACGAAGAAGCACAACAAAAACAACAACAAGGGCAACAGCAGCATATCGCCAGCGGCAGCACTGTCGTCGCCCCACTGCAGTCAGGTCCTGTGAATGGCGAGGACAATGCGACCACAGTACAAACGAAATCCAAGGACACGCTTGCGGCTACCAGTGAGAGCGTTAGAGCTGAACGAACAACGAAAAGCGCAACGACCAAAAGCGACGAAGCAAATGTAGCTGCCAAAAGTGCACAAGCTGAAGCTGAAGCTGAAACTGAAGATGTGGCAAATGTTACTGCAAATGGAGCAACAGGGTCCTCGGCGGTGGCATTGAACCTGGTCGAGGCAAGAACGGCAACAGAGGCCACTACAGCCCAAGCAAGTGAGCAACTGAAAGATGTGGGTGGCAGCGGAAGTGCTGGCAGGGGCAGGGACAGTCATTCGCGAAGAGAGAAAAAGAGGCGCGGCGCCAGCAGCAGCAGCAGAGAATCGGCTAGCAGGCAGAATAAAGCTGCTGCGACGACGGTGATGACTATAAGTTGCGACACATGTTGCCAAGTGGAATGCGAACAATACCAACAGCAGCAGCAGCCGCAGCAGCAGCAAAAGCAACCGCAACAACAAAAACAAAAACAACAGCTTACACTGTATCCACAACCAAGCCGCCGCCATGAATCGCGTGCTGAGTCGAAAACCAAAACAAGCAAAGAAAGAGCGAACAAAATAAAAGACGAAAAATGCAGAGATGGCCATGGTGAAACAACAACACCCCCAAATGACGGAGCAGTAGCGCCACTAGAGAGTGGTGAGCAATCAACAATTACGACAACAATGCTCACAAATAAAGCAAAAGATGTGACAAAGCTAGGAAACTCGATGGCATGCGCAGCAGCCATGTTGCCAAGCACGAGAGCAGCTGCAGGCGACGAATATGATACACAGCAGATTGCAGCTGGAGCAGCAGCAACAACAACAACGAGCACCAATGAGGCTCCAGCCACTGCCGCTCAGCCCCAAACAGCGACCACAGCGCCAATAACAAATCAAATTGGCGCGCAAACTGACAACAAATCGAAGAGCGGTGAAAACGTCAAAGTTTGCGGAAGCATGAGTCCGCAACATGTTGCAGAGGCTGTCACTAACAGCAGTGCTCCAGCTGAACTCGCTGTTAAGACGAGTCTTACCAGTCTGCACAACGAAACACCAACAAAAACAATGGGGAAAGCAACAGTCGCTGCTGAGCTATCAACCACAACTACACCAACAAAAGCAACAATCATTATAACACCAGCTGAAGCAACAGCAGCAACAGCAACAACAACCACAACAGAGTTAACAACACCACCTAGCGCTATAGCAGCACCAGCAATCGAATTTGCTACATTGGCTGCTAAACTGTTAACAGAAGCAACATATTCAATAGCAACTCTGGCGCCAACCGCAACAGCGTCATCGCCGACAACAGCAGCGCTCAATGCCACAGCGGCAACAGCAGCAACAGCAGCAACGACTTCGCCAGCAACCAGTGCGGCCAACTCTACAGCCAGTTGTATTTCGGATATCGCAGGTGTTACTACGCTTTCGTACAGGTATGTCGCACGCGCGCGTTTCATATTTGAGTAACTGTTTAGTCAGTTTTATTTGGGCTTGTAATTGAAAAATTGCATATTTGCGAACATTTTGCTACTCGCTGTGTGAGTGTAAAAATAAAGAAGATGTGAAGTGTGAAAAATGTAGGTGTCAAAATATGTATTAAAACGAAAAGTAGTAATTTTACAAGTTTTCTTTCGGCAATAGAAAAAAATCGAAAAAACAAATTGTAACCGAAGATTTTGTTGTTGTATCGCTACATTGTTTTGATGCTGAGTTTTTGATGCAATAGCTGATTTGGGTTTTCCATGCAGCGGTGCTGATTTTTTTTGCAACTTTATCAGCCATTAATTGTCGCTGATTGCTACTATTTATCAGCTTCGCAAACATCGAGTGTTCGAAAAAAAAAATTATAAATGCATGTTTGTATGTATGTACATACATATGTACGTATGTATATAAAATTGTGCAGTGTGCTTATGTATGCAGGCCACAAGTGTGTGCGAGTATGTGTTTGCATTTTTACTATTTAATCAATGCAATTTAATTGAGGCCGGTTTTTGCTAACCTATCTCCACTTGAGCTTTCTTCCTTGTTTTACTTGCAATTCAGGGCTCGAGCAACATTCAACACACTCATCTGTTAGCGGAGTTAACTATAGTGCATAGCTAAATAAGCCGATTTTGACTTTTTACGCACCATCTAAGAGCCGACCGATGTGTAAATGTATGTATGAATTAATGTATATGCATTTGTGTACATTCGTGCTTGAGGAGCTAGCACGCATGCTACATATTCGTGTTGTTGTAAGTGCAGCCTAAGCTGCTAATGTGGCACGTTAAAAACCTTGTACATGAGTGTCCTTCTGTTGGGGGCACACGCGTGTGCAACATTTTGTTCTTAAATGAGCTAATGCATTGGATGCTGCATTTGGATTAACAGCGACATATTCAGTGGAATGCACTGGCTAATTAAGCAAAAGTAACTAAATAAAATATGCATGTAGGAGTGAAACTGGTGTGAAAAGCAATGTTGGTGATATTTACTACAAAAAATAGAAGAAGTAGGTAAGCAAAAAAATAAAGTGAAATTTACTGGAATTAAATAAAATGTGGTAAAATAAAACAAAGATATTAAATAAACTAAAACTAGTATGTTAAATGAAATACAGTTGCCTGGTAGCTTCGAAAATGTCTAAAATAATTTCGGAAAAAAAGAAAAAGTTATAAAAATGGCGACTCCGTGTTAGTTGATATTTTTTTGGTATAATTTTTGATCCCTTACACTTCTTAACCCTGGACGTGCTTTGTTAGTCGATTCGACTAACAACAATCGTGTTTCGCTTCGTATCTTTTCTGAAGTCATTTACCTTTTTATTTATTATATGTAATATGGAAAAGAATATGTTTTTAATATTTTGTTAATGTGTTTAAAAAATAAGCAAAAACTCTAAATCATCAAACGAATTTCCTTTTTAACTGCTGTTTATTTCTTATTTAAATTCAAAGTTTGTGTTAGTCGCTTCGACTAAAAAAGCCCGCAGACATGGTCAAAAAAGCGAAGCACTTCCAGGGTTAAAAACAGACAAAAATAAAAAAATGGGGTTTCCATAATTTTGTGTACTTAAAACCCGATGGTAAAAGTGATACAACAATGAAAATGTATTTTTGAGGGCTCTGTACATATATTTGTAAGATGATAGAAAAATCCATCAATGAATAAAATTTTAATTTTTAACAGCCGATGTGCGACGAAACTCATATCTTACCCAATCGCAAATCTTGGAATATGAATTCATCAATTGTGAGCTTAAGCGACTCAAACACCCCGGGATGTACAGCAGCTCATATCTGTACTAATAGCCAACTCATATATGTACTGAGTGAAACGAGTCGATCAGTTCTGCGTATTACCCCCTGGTGCACCAAAAGACATGGAATGATCAGTTGGAGCTCGATTTTAAGCGTTAAAGTAGACATCACAAAGGATTTTAACGCTTTTTTGCGAATTTCATTAGAAATTTCAGCTCTACTTTTGAGATGTCTTTTAGCTTCTCGAATTGATATGGTCCCAAGCATTTTAGTCGTATTTTTGACAATGCAGAACATTCGCAGAGAAGATGTCCTAAGGTTTTCTCGGTCTGCCGCTCAAGACACTTCCCACATCTGTCCACGTTAGTGACACTCATATGGCCCGCAAGCAACCGGGTAACAACTCTGCAATCCTTGATTGATATCCCTAACAAGAAGCGAGTATAATTACTTCCGCTGTTTTCTCACATAATTTTTGCAGTTTTGCAACTGGTTAACTCATTCCATCTAGCCCTGAACTGCCTAATCATACCATCGTCTATTTCATAATGCAAATGTTGGAGTGGTCTGTGAATGTAGTTTTTCTGTTCGAGAGTTAAGACTGGTGGCGCTTTTGGAAGACAGTCTCATGTGCTATTTCATTACCCTCTATTCCTTTGTGGCCGGGCACCCAGTAGATATACAGCCTTCTGTCTGCGGCCAGCCTGTCAATGGATTCCCGGCTGCAAACGACGTTTTTGGGTGTTCACACTTAACGAAAGGTGCCATATAAGTAGTGTGCATCCCACCCCAATTAAGCTGTGGCCGAAGGTTCTGAAATTGAATTAACCTACCTGCGGACTTAGCAGCACGGTTTTCGGCGCATAGGTCAATGGGGGGTAAACTCAGGATTCCCAAATGACACCCAACATTCTTTTGCATGCATATAGGACGTCACTGGCCTTCTTCACTCTTTCTTAATATCGAAGTCTACTTCCAGATACTTTGTGTGGTCTTTAATTGACAGCTCGATGCTACCCAGCCTCGGGGGCCTCCACACTGGGACCTTACATTTTCTTGTGAAGAGTATCAGGCCTATTTTGTCTGCGTTAACACCGCTCGAGTTGCCCACAGGTCAATGACTTTCAGGGCGCTATTCATTATGTTACTGATAGTGCCTGGGTACTTCCTTGTTACTACTACGGATATGTCGTCTGCATACGCCATTAGTTTGGGTGATTTCCCCTCGAATTCCTTTAGTAATTTGCTGACCGTTAGTAGCCATAATAGTGGTGAGAGCGGTATGCCTCTGCATGCCTGCCTGGTTATTAGGGTGGCCCTTAAAACGTCAACATCTAAATTTTGTACTGTACACCCATTTATATCCTTCTACGTAGAAAATAAAGATACCCATGAAAATTTAAGGCAAACCATTCGCGAATTTCTGGAACCTCTGCCTCTGTCTCGCCCGAACAAAATCACGACTTTAAATCTTAAATATAAAAACCATTCGTTCAAAGCTTAAAGTATGTAGGGAAATTCTTAGAGCTCACTCTCGTGGCATCACGAGTCGTTATGAAAGGTGCTCCTCGGACTGAAGTCGTTGAGTAGTTTTGAGTTATTGAAATGAATATCTATACAAAAAAAAAACGAATTCGATACCAAAGGCTCACAGTTGTGCACCTTGAATTCTGGTGGTCATCGGTAATTCCTGAAGTGTGCTGCTACGGCACTGAATGATATATGTGCTAGGGATGTAAATTTTCTAGATTTTTTCGATCCCGGGATTTTCGGAATCTCGTTATTATAATCCCGGGATCCCGGTATTCTTCTTCTTCTTCTTGCTTGGCGCTGAAACCGCTTAAGCGATTTTGGCCGAGTCCAACAAAGCACGCCAATTGTTTCGCTTCTGTGCCAACTGACGCCAATTGGAAATGCCAAGT
>JAPVRG010082865.1:713-12349 GCA_029783565.1 Rhagoletis cerasi
TAGAACCACTTTTTATACCCGAGCGCACTTGTGCACAAGGGTATTATAACTTTGTTCACATAACGGTTGTTTGTAACAGCCTAAAGAAATCGAGAACGATATAGACATATGCATACCAAAATGCTCAGAATGAAAAGATAAATCGATTTAGCCATGTCTGTCTGTCTGTCCGTCCGCCCGTCCGCACGATAACTCGAGCAAAAATTGAGATATCTCAACGAAACTTGGTACACCTACTTCTATTGGGATAAGGACGGATGGTATTGAAAATGGGCGAAATCGGACAATAACCACAAATACAAAAACTGCGATATTTAAGTAACTACTTATTGACTCAAAATTGATGTATGCAATTATATATTAACAAGTAATAAGAATATTATAAATTTTGGAAAAAGGGGCGTAGCCACGCCCACTTATGGATTTATATGTTATATCTCGGTAACCGCTTCACCAATTTCTTCCAAACTTGACACAAGTGTTGATCTTGGTCCAACATAGGAAATGGTCGAAAAATGCCCAAATCAGATAACGGTAATTTACAGACATACGAAATCTGTGATAAATCAGTAACTACTTAAGATAATTAACTCAAAATTTATCTTAGCAATACTTCCTTAGCAAGAAGTAAGATTATAACACATTTTTAGAAAACGGGCGGGGCCCGCCCACTTATGATTACATATGGTTGAAATCGGGCTAAAAGTACGCCCACTTTTCATATAACGGCAAATTTCAGATGAAAACTTCGATATTTCGAAATTTAGAAACGGTAGTTTACTCAAAGTTGGTAGTCACAAGAATCTCGTAACAAGAAGTAAGATTTTTATGGACTTAGGGAAAAGGCGCGTGACACCGCCCACTTATGACTACTTAAGTTTATATCGCTAACCACTATATCGATTTCTACCAAGCACAGCTAAATTATTTCTTTAAGTGTAACTGAGCATATTATCGATAATGTTTGAAAAAGGGTAAAAAACACCCCTGTTTACCACGTAACGGTAGGTTTCAGAATCGTGAATAAACGATGCTTCATACGTGCGCCGGGTATTTAATGTTCGGTTTTACCCGAACTTAGACTTCTTTACTATTTATTATTATTATTATTAAACTTATATTTATTGGGGCAGAAATGGAGTTATTAGAATTTAGTAGGCTAAAGGGAGCGACCGGATCTTAGAAGCATGTTCAGTACTAAAAATATCTTTTCAATTATAAATAAAAAAGTTAGGAAGAAATGTCGATTTTGGCTGCTCCTTTTAAAATATGCTCTTTCTGTTGTGGAAATCAATAATAATCAAAAAAAGCTTGTCTAATTATTTGTTTGAGCCACTGAGTGTTAAATCGCATGAAAGCGGATTTTGTGGATATCAAAGTACTTAAGACTTAATTGATTGTATACGCCAAATTCTCATTCTCCCCATACTCGTATCAAATACATATATACATATATACATGCACGTTTGGATATAATACTTGATAAGATATATGTATTTAATTAAAACGCACGTAGGCGACACGTCTGTTTTAACTTATTAAGCGATTATCTTAATACATATGAACATGAATTATATAGTGACATTTTCACAGTCGAGAGTTAACTCACATTCAGCAGTTAGCTATAGATTTTCAGTACAAAAATTATGAGTTAACTGCCGGGTGTGAGTTAATTCCCCACTGTGAAAATGGCCTATAGTAGTTTAAGTTTTATTAGAAGTTGCCGTGTACATGCTTATTTACTACTCCAATGTATTCCAATTGATTAAGTTTGACTAAAAGCAATGAATCGTGCGTAAATAAACAAATTTCGTCAGCTAGTTATTTGTCCATCGAAGCGTGACTTGTTTAGCACATACATACCTGTGTGTGTAGAATTGATCATATATATATATATATATATATATATATACATGTTTGTATGTATAAAACAAATTGCTCTATTTAAATAATTTACTGCGTGAAAATCTACTATTTAATCAATAATTAATGAATCGGTGAACCGAAGACTGCGCTTAATTAAAATCAAATACCAGGAACTTTGCTAGCCATTATATACATATTAATTGGACTGCAGGCAGAGTGGTATTTTGAGAAATATTCACTAATTGGACTACTAGATTTTTTTTTCTAAACATATGTCATGATAAATCCTATAAAATCCATAACATAACATAAACATATTTATTGAGAAAACGATAATTAGGTAATACAGTTTTATACTGCAAACGGTGTATAAAAAATTCCAACTATGAAACAGAATAGAATATAAAGCAATATTTCGTTGCGTTCCCAACCAACACTTAAACGAGTAACTTGCCATTGGTGTTTTTTGACTTCATAATTTACATAGATCCGGCTACAACTTTTTTTTTATAAATTCTATGCACGCAATAAGGAAATACTTATATCAGGATATAGTCGAAAAAATTTGTTTTCAGAGATATGATGAACAACTCAGTGCGAGGGGAGGCCAGTATGTTTGCATGTATGTATTTCTATAAAAAAAAATATTAATTGGACCAGGAAATAGTGGGTAGGCACTGTGGCCAATGGTTGTAAGCCATGCAGAGCTCAGGAAGTATTGTCCGGAGGATGCATCAGACTAGGCCGAGCATACTTTAAACTGCCATCAAATTATCAACTTAAGAAAGTTTTATTGCATTGCAGTTGAGAAGTGCATGTGCAAAAATTTCAGAAAAAGAATGAAGGAAATTGTTGCACATGCAGCGTTACCTAGCATGCATTTGGGCGCTTGGTGTTAGTAATCGCGCCTAAAAATATGAGATTTTGAATTTTAATGATTTAGGATAACTAGTATTGCCCTGTAATCGACATTCGACCACGCCACCTTTTTCATACAATTTTCCAACAACTTAAACTCAGTTTTGACTCTTTATATGTTTCAAACTTACTTTAAAATTGTGGTTTGTGGTGAAAGTCTACTACTGACAACTATGTGGTCAAAAGTGTTTGGCTTACAGCAATTTTATTTAAATCCAATTGAAAATTTTTAATGCCTGGCGGTTTTTTTAAAAATAAAATTTTTTCATAATATGTGTAAACATAAGTACACTAATCTATATTTTTCTTATTTTTCAAGTTCAAGGCTTCCGTATATCGTTACATAAATTAATGTTGAAAACCTTTCATGGCAAATACAAGTTCCGAATTTTAACAAATGAAAATTTTGCAAAATTCGTATTAATTCGCAACTAAGATCCAATTTTAAAAAACGAAGGATACATTTACAGTCAGCGACCTATACATACCCTAGAAATTTGAATGCCGTTGTTTTTGTAAACCTCTGTCATTATACGGTTACGGGCGTGACAATTCTTAATGTATTTACATTTGGTTATCCTTCAGTTTTCCTAGAAAATTTGAATGCATATAGCAAGAGTAACCCAAACGAGCTTTGGTATCAAAATTTTGGCAAATAAAGTAAACGTTACTACTCGGTTTTTTATCTAAGAATTATATTTTTCGTCCGTAACTTTTGAAAAAAGATAAACTTTTGACTTCACTTTAGACCATTAGCCGCAACTGTTTACATAATTTTTGGTATAAGACTTAAAAAACAGAGGATTTACTTAACTATTGCAAATGTTTTTAATTTTTGATGAATTTCTGTCCCAATTAGGGAAGGGTTTTGGAAAATATGTTTACTAAAAATATTTTAATAAAGTAGTTAGGAAATCCTTAATATCTTCCTAAGTAATTCACCACTCAGAATAGAATTTTAGTATGTGAAAGGCGAAATATGTACCTATAGAATGACATTATCAAGTTTGGCCTAAGTGGATTTTAATTTTTTTTGCTTTTGGTTGTCTCTTTTCAGGATATGCCCATATGTAAATTTCATCAGAGTTGGTGTTGAATAAATACCTCAAAAATCATTTTTGCTTATTAATATACAAACATGTAAGACGCTATATTAAATTTCAGGACGTTAGCATAAGCGGTTCCAGAGATAATTCAACATCTTTGGCTCCACTAATCGCATCGTACTCATTTTTTTTTTTTTTTCATTTTAAGGGATGAAATATTTGCTCGATAACAACAATTCAATTTAATAATAATAGTTATTACATAGTCGCCCTACAATGAATATAATCCAAAAAATATATATAAAATATCCACTATATTTTTGTCTGTTCGCTTTGCTTCCATATCGAACTTGGACAAAGCAAAACAAATCGACAAAAAAGTGGTAAGTGTCGATATTCTTCGCGAGAGAGTAGTGATAAATGGCAATCTTCTTCTCATGGTTCTATTTGAAGATTTGGCGTATGAAGAATACCTGATCTATTACCAATTTAGCTGTGTTTAGTCGCGATTGCCAACACCATGCGCCTAAATGCATGCCATGTAATGCTGCATGTACAAAAAATTTCCTTCATATTTATGAAATGTTTGCACATGCACTTCTTAACTGCCATGTAATGCAACTTTCTTGAGTTATAATTTGATGGCAGTTTAAACGATGCTCGGCCTACTCTGATGCATCCTCCAGATAATGCTTCCGGAGCTTTTTGCGGACTCTGCTTGTGTTTGTTTTTCAACCCCGCAGAGGTGGTAATTAATGATTACCATTGGCCACTGTGCCTACCCACCATTTTTTGCTTGAATAAATATTTTTATTTTATATAAATACATCATACTTAGAAAGCTATGCCAGCAAACATTCAGCTTCGTCTGCTTTGTTTTCGCCTTCCATTCAGGGATTGGGTTCATCTCAACCGCGTAACTATTTGCAGTAGCATGACATTCTTGGTCATGCCAGTTGTTCTAGCGGGCTTGCTAAAATTTGGATACTCCTTCGGATGTAGGCCCACTGCTCGCATATGTATGTCAGTTTGTTGAAGATTGCTCTTAGAGAGCAAGTCGATCAATCCCCTATCAGGCATTCTCTTCCGCGGGGGAACGTAAGCGAAAATAGGTGAAATGTTGGAGAAACTCTCTTTCATCCAGCACAAATCCGACACCAAATTTGGTCTTCATTACATGGCAGCTGTAGTAAGCGTCTCAATGTCCCACGTGTTTCATACCTTGGTGATATTAGTATGATTCTTTTTGGTTACATCAACCATCCGGACGAAGATGCCTTTCCCATTCTAGGTACAATGTAATAACAATCTTTTCTGGTTTTTATTGCTGGAGGTATACTTTTTTGTAATTATAAAGAAATATTTGAAAACAAATGAACTTTTCACGAATTGTTAAACGGCCACTGTGTCAGCAAATCATTCGAGGAGCTAAGCAATCAATTGGAAAATACCACGTTGACGCTGAAATATAAAGATAATTCTTCGGAAGCGGATTCATTTAAAATTAATATTACTTGCAGCCAATTCGCTCGAGTTCCCCATACCTAACATCTTAACAGTAAAGAAATACATGCCCATCTCTACATCCATCAGAAACAAATAATCGTTTGTTTTCTCTATCGGCAATTGAACAAAATTCAATTTGCAATCATTTCTGCAGGCTCATAACTCAGTGCTAAAACAAATCAGGATACTTGCAATTTATATTCCATTACTACGTATAAATATTGATGTCTCCTTACTCATTATACATACATATATATTTTGCTTACTTAAATCTGTGCAACCGTCAGCTCCTTCCACTTTCATGGCCGAGCAGTTGAGTTGCTTGTTCATCGTTTCCTTTCAGACAATTTCAATGGCATAACTTTATTGAGACCAACAACGGCATCCCTACATATATATCCATGTACAATGCATGCCGTTGAGAACACAAAATACGTGACTTCCTTTCAATCAATCCATTTATCAGGCATTGCTTTTTCTATGTAGGTGCTTTATTTATTCATACAATTATACTGAATTACGTTTGAGCTAAGTTAGTAAGATAACTCACAGGAATAAATTTGCTCCTGTGAATGATCGATAACAAAATATGATTGCCTCATGTTTATTCAATATACGGTATGTGTTTCCATATCTGATCCCTCAAATATGTATGTATGTAGTTCAAATCAAGGAATGAAACCGATTCAAAATAACGTTCCGGTTTCGGTTTTGATTTTGCAAAGTGTTTCGGTTTCGTTCCGGTTTCGATTTTGGAATAAAAAAATGAAAACAAATTTGACAAAAAAAAATTATTTATTAAATAAATATGGATTTGTTTTTGGCGAAATTAAACATTGTGATTAATTTTAATTTATATAAAGAAAATACCCCCGAAATAACTGTACAAAATAATAACCATATTCCACCAAAGTTGCTTAGATCTTAATGCAGAAATTTGTTTATTATATTAATTATTATTTAAGTAAGTGTGATTTTCACAGAAATTTTGTTGATATTATAATATAATAATCTTTTGTTTAAAAAGAGTCATATCTTGCTCACAAAAGCTAATAAATTTATTTAAATATTTGTAGCCCATACAATGAAATCGAATCCACCACATTACTACTTCGATTGGCTCTCGTAGGCAGCATAATAAATTTTAGGCCAGAAAACAGCCTTTCAACACTGACCTGCGTTGCAGGAACAGCTAAAACTATTTTAGCTGACTGAGCTAAGTACGGTTTCCGCAAAGACTAATTTTTCCAATATTGTAGAGTATCAATTAGGGTATTCGATTATTCGACTTTTTAAAAACCCGGTTTTCGAATTATTCGAAAAATGGCAATTTGAAAAAAAACCCGGTTTCTAATTTTCAAATCAGGAAAACCCGGGTAAACCGGATTTTTGGAGTAATAGGCAGCCTCATAATACCTTATACAAATAAAAATATCTACGGTCAGCTAAACAAAGCGAAATTAGCAAAAGTTAAACTGTTTATTTAAAAACAATATCAATACAAAACAAATTCAATTTTTTTTTAAGTTTAAAACAAAATGGAAAATTAGATATCATCAAACAATTCAATATTTGTTCTTAGTAAGCAAAAAGTACATGTAACTTAACAATGCTATTGCTATGAATGTAATTTATTAAAAGTAAAATGCAGTTTAAATGTTTTGTAAAAAATTTATCAAAAACCGAGGAAACCCGGTTTGAAAAAACCGAGTCAATCACCCTAGTATCAATACTTCGTTCTTACCGTCTTTGATTGGCAAAGGCCACTAAAAGAGGACGATAGATTCAGAACTTTTCGGTCCACTAACATAATCGGAGTTACGATTCGCGTCTAACTGAGACAGCACTAACTCAAAATCATCAACTCGTCTTCAGAATTTTTCGCATTTGGTATTTTCCTCTGCTGACATTCTGCAATAACGCAGTAGCTTTTTCTCTCTGTGCAGCAGATAAAATAATGTTGAAACGTGGATCCATGAAAATAGCGATAAAAAACGCGTCATTGTTAAATAAAATGGTCTCCCTTCTTGTCATTTCGGAACACAAATGCAAAGCTAGTGAAGAATTTTTTTAATTTTTTTTGTTTTAGATTTACATTGTAATAATATTGCGAAAAAATCTCCGATTACCAGCTGTTCCACTTGCAGGTTTTTAGTGGCAGCGCATGATGGTTCTCCATGGAACTAAATTGAAATTCGGTATTGGCTGCTGCCAAGTTTTGACAAAAAGATTCTACTTTCAGATCTTTAAGTGCGGAGATCATTTCAAATGTGGAGTCCCAGCGTGTTGTTACGTCAGTAGGTGGTATTTTAATTCCTTGGCGTTTTAGCAAAACAGTAATATTTGGAGTTCGTAGTTTCTTCACAATTTGTCTGGCACAGTTATGCTACTGAAGAAAAAAAAATTTTGGTCTGAATATAGTGAACTAATTTTTGCAAGGCCTGTTCACAGCATCCAGGTTGTTCGCTATATTAAAGTTGACATTTTTTGTTAAAAAAATTGTTTTATTTGCTCAAACTTCATGTTTATGTATGTATGGAATAAATTTATACTTAGGAAAATAGAATTGTACACATGAAATGCTGAATTGAAAGAATAGATGTTTGCTTCATTCGTTCGGAAAATGACTTTTGAACCGCTTTTTCGCGTAGACTTCTCAATTCTATTATGCCAGCATAGTCAGTAGAGTTTGTTTCAGTCTATGCGATAGCTTTATCGAACTCTTAATGGCTTCATTAGCTTTTATAGGATTTCCGATCTGTCCTTCGCCTTGGTCATCATCACCGGATTCTGCATTATCCTCGACATCTTTCTCTAAATCGACTTTTCTAAGATTCTTCCGCTTAGATGCTCCAATAGTCTGATGGGATATAATATTACGACTATTTTTTTTATTCCCGAAATTGGTTATTTAGCTACACCGTTAATGTTGGCCAAGGATGAAACACCAGCGCTTTTCCAATTTTTTCAACAATTTCAGATTTTTGCTTCAACCAAAGAACGTAAATTTTGTAAGAAGCGACAACTCGTTATAATTTGAGCAAGTATGAACATCAGGAGCGTGCCCTCTGTTCTGCCCAAATACGTTTTTTGATTGATTCTGGTTAATATTTGTATTTTTTCGTCAATTTATGCTTGCCGTTGCTTTCAAAATTTTGTTTACTATTTAGAGGCTTTCGATCGTTCACTATTTAGAGTACTGCATGTAAATATTTCGGTGTTCACTATATCGAGATGTTCACTATAGCGGGAGTTCACTGTATCCAGACACGACTGTACATTATTTTCTAATTGCGGTCGCCCCTCGGCACGCAATGGCTAACCTCGGCTCGGCCAAGGTGTATCCTGATAAATTTAATATAAAAATACCTCGAATAAAGTCACCACTTTCCGGCAACGACTTTTCGCAATGATTGCTGGATATAAACTAGGAATATATATTTACATGTTTGTGTTTTTATTATCACAGAATTTTTAATGCCTACCGATGGAACCAACCAACGCCCGCATCTCCCAACTTAAAAAAAGCTGTAGCGATAAGTCTTAGGGCCAACTTTTGATTTTTTTTAAACTGACGCAAGAGCGTCACTTGATTACCCTCACCAGCCTTCCGAAGTAA
Source organism: Rhagoletis cerasi (assembly GCA_029783565.1). Taxonomy (NCBI): domain Eukaryota; kingdom Metazoa; phylum Arthropoda; class Insecta; order Diptera; family Tephritidae; genus Rhagoletis; species Rhagoletis cerasi. The sequence continues at coordinate 9,669 of JAPVRG010082865.1, forward strand.
AATAGAGCCCCAACAACTATTTTTCAGATCTTTTTTTGTTATTGTTATTTAGTTGGATCACTATTCATACTTATTACTTCAATACACCTATTACTTTCTGAAACATATAAACTGACGAGAACGCATTCTCGATTGCATCTGCGAGGTCTGACCGGGAGTGATATTGGTTTAATTCTGCGTAGATCCTTTGAGATAACCATTCCCAAACTTTTTCGATTGTGTTTAAGTAGAGGGTTAGTGAAGGCCAGTCAAGAAGTTGAACAATTCCTTCAGCAAACCAATGCTTCACTCTCCTTTCTGCGTGAATGGCAGCAATATTTTGCTGAAAATCCATCCCTGTCCATTCAGCACCGCCTCGAAGTTTATTACCTCCGTTTCCAACGTCTTAGTTCTTAAATTTATTGCCCCATGATAGGAAATTGCTACATACACCATCACCGAACCAACTAAGCTATGACGTCGTGACAAAAAACGTTCCAAATTCCGTAAATCATGGAAGTAGTGTTGGACCACTAAAATTAAATTTCTTCTCATTCGAAAAAATAATAATTTTCCTTTCTTTTTGCCAGTACACATGAGTACTCGCATACTCCAAACGAGCTAGTCGATGTCTTCGATGCAAATGCGGCTTTTTGTAAATTTGAGATGAGAACACTTTTGAATAGTTCGTTGTACTGTCCGAACACTAGCTGAAACTCCAACATTGGTCCCGATTTGTCGAGCACTCGCAGCTGAATTTTTTTATTTATTTAGTTTTAGTCTATATGCGGTGCGGCTTTTACGATTTTTCCGTAATTTTCAGCATTTCTTAAAAAACTATTTTACCCTTGGTGATAGACAGATTTTCCGGGCAATCTCGCGATTCGAAATACCAGTTTCATTTAAGGTAAGGATTTTTAATCGCTCAACTTCCAATAACTGTTTTCCGCGAACCATATTACAAAATTTCGCGTAAATTCCGAGAAACTCACTTTATTGCGCTTTATTTTACCAAATGAGACTAAATTACTTATTATCGCACACTTATTCAAAGTCTACTACAAAATAAATGTAGTGAGGGTAATCAAGTAACGTACTAGCAAGTTGAAAAAAGTTCAAAAATCTGCTTCTAGAATTTACCACTACAGTTTTATTTAAGTTGGCACATGCAGCTACGTGCATTGACTAATGCCATCGGCAGGCATTAGCAATTTTTCGCTAATAAATTGAAGGTAGAAAATATTCAAAAAAATTAACTGATGGTAATCAAGTGACGGGTAGTATATATGCACATATACATAATAAAATACCATATAAATATATATATATATCTATACACATCAGGGAACTGCAATTATTCATGTTTTTGGGTAATTGGTTGAATAACACAAGAAATAGTGTTAGTGGATATAACACTCTTTTACGCACGGCACACAAAGCGAGAGTATGTACAATGACTAAGTTCTCAGTTGGTATGAATTGGTTAAGTGCTCAATTCTCTCATTGAGCCATTAAACAAATTTGTTATACCGAAATGAGTCACAGCACTAAGAAGCACCAATAGTTCAGTCGAATGAGTTTAGTGATTCTAGTGATTTTAGCGTTTTATAGCAACAAAACATGTACAAACGACGAGAAAGCGACGGCATGCGAAGGCACACTTAGGGACACGAATTTCGATACGATACGATACCATATCGATACTTTTGCCATTCGATTCCGATATTTTTTACTCCGATAGTTTTAAGCCGGTATTTTTTGGAATCGAGTACCAGAACCCCAGTATCGTATCGAATTTGAAATTCACTTTACAAAGTTAATGTGATTAATAATAGCCGCCTTCGATTCGCCACTTCTCTGCTCGCTATGTTTGAACTCTGCTCTCTTGTCAAAAAATGTGTATGTGAAAGCAGCAACTACGTTATCCAGCTGAATTAAACACGAGAGAGTGCTTGAAAATCTCGCTCGCTTTTAACTGTAATTTTTGTATTTTGACAGCCATTTTCTCAAATGGAATATTAATTTAGAGAGATTTCGTGACAATTTAAAGTAATAAAATGGATTGGGAGAATTCCAGATATTTTAAAATTAATTAATTTATGTATATTTTACAAATTAAAAAGTATGCTTTCAAATGCCGTACTGTGTACCATCATACTTTTGCAGGTGGCGGGATTTGAACACGCGCTTCAGTATTGTAAGTCAACACACTAACCTCTACATGTGCAAACACTTATTAAAGTTAAAGTAAAGAGTTCATTCTTTATTAGAAAACGAATCCAACGTTGACATATAATTTTTTGAATTTGGTATCGATATTTGGGATATCGAGTCTTTTTATTCCGATATTAAGGGGTAGCCGATATTTTTACAGCAATACTTTGAATGAGTACCATATCGATACTTTCGGTTCGATATCGTGTCCCTAGGCCAAGGGTCGGCAAAGCTTACTCGTGCGAGCAGTGCGCTCATCACACGTATTCTTACGCTCAGTGAATCAGTCGTTGATCAGACAGCAACGAAACAACATGGCAATTGGGTGTGCTGATCGTTTTCTTGTGCACAGTGATATATGTGCACTAAAATAACTGAAGAAAAAATTGCATGATTCCAAATGCGTTAATGTAATGTCTTCGGTGCCCTAGGGCCTTGTTTAGGTTTTTTTAGTGGAATTTAAGTTGCTTTTATTTATTTTAATGAGT
>JAPVRG010082922.1:471-11255 GCA_029783565.1 Rhagoletis cerasi
GTTTAATTTACTGTCATTAGGGCGGTACGTTAGGGTGGTAGCAACTGAGATCTGGTGGGTAAGTACCACAATGGAACACATGAGGCCAATGAACATTCGTAGGAAAACCCTCCTCCTCGAGACAAAAAAATTGGTGTGCCACACTTTAAAATCCGACTATAAATGCCAAAGATATGAAGAAAAATGTAATTGTCCAAAAAAAAATTTTATAATTTTTTTAAATTCTTTTTAAAAACACTTCATATGAGGGGGTGTACGGCAAGCGTTTTTTATTTCGCCTTTAAGGCGATACGCTCTAATATACAAATATATACAAGAATTGCTCGTTTCATGTAATAATATATGCCTTTGCATCTATGTAGAATACTTTCAGAAACATTAAATACTTTTCTTTCACTCTTCTCTAATGTTTATTATGATTAAAAAACGTAGTCTCCTTCCACAACATCCCAAAACGCTTACTAAGTACTTTACGACGAAATTATGGCTTTAATTCGAGAGTTCTCTTCCCTTTGATTTGCTTTTGATATGCAAATTTATCGCCTGCAATTACTTAGGCATATTAATTTCAATAACTGCTTTTGAAATGGCAACCAAGAGCCCAAACAAAGTGTTGCAGACAATCAGTCTGTGACTGTAACTGTGACTGTGACGTCGGCAAAAGGAAGTCACGCATGACTGATGCATACGAAATTCAGTAATTCACACAAAATGAAATTTACACAAATTGAAATACGACCACGAGTACAAGAACGTGCAAAGGCACTCATAAATACTATTTTTGTGTAAATGTATATATGTTCCTAGAATATATACAAATATGTAGATGATTGCCAAAAACTTGCATTCCAATTCCAAGACGAGTGCCAATGACAGATGCAGTGACCTAACGCTGACCAAAACTATTTACAAATGAGTGAAGGCGAAAAATTATATGAAGAAAGGGGCAACTGTTGAAGGGTTTTGCGGCTGTGCATAAATGTAAGAACTACCCAAAAATAAGTGCAAATGACTTTCTTATGGAGCAAACGAAATTACCGCAACTAAATTTTTCACACACTTGCATACATATGCGAATGCTGGACAGCGGGCGAATACGAATGGAGTGAAAAAGGATATAAATTCACTCATCCACAAAATGGGTACCAGCAGGCGAGCAGGCGTGTGTTAGATACTCTTATACTGGTTGCGTGTAATAGATTTGGCTTTCTTAAGTTTCCCAAAACATATGTATGTATTTGTAAGTTAAAGTTCTTAGAATCCTTGAATGCACACGCAAACAAATAAACAAAACGAATTACGGCTACAGTGAAGAATGTCCTGTACAAATGTCCTTTCAGGCAAGCATATCGGTATAATGTTGTTGTTGTTGTTGTTAACATTTGTTTGTGTGCAATTTGTATGCTTGAGAGCATTTTACGACTTGGAAACTACAGGACGCACACATACACATACACATGTGTGTAGATATTGGCAGGGAGCGGCTATTTGTTGGGGGCATGCGTGTGTTGCAAAAGTCTTAGAAGCAAACAATTTAATGCGCTGTAAGTGTCAAACTACAATTTACACACTAAGACACAAGAGGAGCAGCAGCAGCAACAATAACAACAATGCAACTTTTCAATAATAATAGCAAACAGCAAATAATAGAGAAAACATAAAAACAGCAACAAAATTATATGAGCTGCATATCTCGAAGGATCTTAGTCCAAATAGTTCCCGCTCGCCTCTGCAACTCCCCTCTACACACAGCCGTTCTCATTGGACTCTCTATTCGATATGCTTGCCAAAATACCAGCTGAGGAATTTTCAATTTTCTTAAGCAACTTTTGCGAGCCACAGTTGGAGTTTATGGCTGCTGTTGCAAGTTGTCATGGCCGTTGCTGCTGTGCTGTTATATGCAACAAAGCGCACACCAATGATGTTGCATGCTTCTTGTAGTATGCACGTGTGCCACACATTGTATGGCGTCCAGCAATTCGAAATGCGATTACATGACCAGGACATGGGCATTTAGAGGTGGCTTAAAAGATCGAAGTACCAGAAAGGGCAAGCGATAGAGGCGCTTAAAAGACTGAAAGCACTGCTAAGGATGCTTTTCATACACAAAAATGTTGCCATGTGTGTACCGAGGGCATTCGTAAGCATATTGTGTGGCAGAGAGTTATTGGAAAATTATGTGTGTGTGCTTTGAAAATTTAAATTACGTGCTTCTCAAGTATTCTGCCACAAGGATATTCTGTAATTTTTCATTGGAAAATATCAAAAGAAAAATTATTTTTAAAAACTTCGATGGCAAACGTTTCTACAACTCCATCTCTTCTACTCAGCAGCGCGCCACCTTCTGCCTTAACCTCAACTACTTTCTCCAACCCCACCACTCCTATTTACCTTACCGCCTCTGCTTAAATACTTAATCACCTTTCTCAGTGCCTTAAAAAATTATTTAACCCAAAATTAAAAAGAAAGAAAAATCTTTCAAAGCAACGCTTCCGCTGCTGATTATCTATCGACGACGACGATGGCGACACCAGTCATCCGCCGACCCCAGCGCGTTTCCCTGGGTTACTTCCGCGTTGAACGGTTACAATTATAATTACATTTTAATTAGATTCATTCGGCTGTAAAGTGTCCTTTTGTGTGTTCTCTGTAATGCTTACTTTTTTCGCGCCGCACTTTTCCAACACCTTTCGCAGCAGCAGCGCGCGACCGCTGTGTCCGATTGCACTTTGCCTGCCTTCATCCGCGATTTTTCTCGCGGTTGGTGCTATTTTTTAACGAATGGCAGAATTTTTTATATTTATGCGTTGGATTGCTCCTTTTTATAGTAGCACTTTCCTTCATTTGCTTTTATATATTTTTTTTTAATTTTCTTTGTTTATTTTTTCTTTTTATTTCTCAGCTGGATTTTTGCATTTTTAATGACTCTGATTTATTAATGGCGACAAGATGATTAAGACGGCATGATATCCAGTACGTAGTAGCGTATAATGAAGGCGGGAGGTCTGTTTGTGGCCAGACTGAAGTGCACTGGGGAAAAAGTTAGGTAGGATTTTAATAAAATTGTTTTGAAGTTTTGATTAAAAGACTTTAAACATTTACTGAGGCAAATAAAATACTTAAACTCTAGAGTTCAGCTTGAGGAAAGTGGGAATTTTTTCGTCCAAGGTTTCAGTAAACCTAAGCAAATGGGCAGATAAGATAATCCAAAGTCCATTTGCATTTTATAAATAACAGTGCCTCCACTGCCGGATATTGTCCTACCTATTTCCAGTGCCCAGTGTCTAGTGGGATGAACACTACAATAAGAAGGTGATGCTGTTTCAACAAATTTTACATATCCATACCAGGAGGTTATCGACTTAAACTTCTTTTTAGTCCAGATATATATGCATTTCCGTGCCCATTAGATGGTTAGATTTTTTGATTTTTTTATCCTCCACTCCGCTTGCGTCATGAGGATCCTATCGACTGTCTTTTTCCCCTTTCCATTATTTCCAAGAAATAGTTTCGCCTTTTTTGCCTATTAACTCGGTAGCCTAGCCTCTTCTATCATTTGCCAGTGCCCAGTTAAACTTCACAACCTTTTTCCTTTGCCTAAGGAATTGGCCTAAGGTTTCAAAACAACAACTCGATTGGATCAAAAAGGCATAGACCACTTGTACCGTCAATCAATCACGCATTCCGCGGCAACCGGTCTCCGGATGCACCCAAATTGCAGTTGTCAATACTGAAATAGGGGCATTCTCCCAGAAGCTTTACCTTGGAAGACTGGAGGTCCGACCAAATGTGTTTGATAAAGATTCGCGAATTGATTGTGGGCAGATAGTTCGGCTTTGCACCAGTTGTCTGCGGGGCAGCTGACTAGTGATTTCAAGAAATTCTTCAGCTTATCCATTTCGACAATAAATCATGATAAACATCCCCTCCCAACACTTACGTACTTGGGTGGAGTCTGAGCCCTTTAACTCAGGAAGTCAGTTTTTGGTAAATAAGAAACTTGTCCGGCTATCGTTGAGCTCATACGATGTTTATCTGTTAAAGAGTAGTCCACATGTAGTTAAAGGTAAGGTACAGTTTAGTTCAATAGGGCGTGTCCTGATATACGTCTAATTTGGCTTAGGAAATCATGGGACGCAAACGAAAGAGAGGTTAGGCATTCCCCTTAAAAGTCAGAGAGCCCTAGGCCCTGATTGCTGCTTGACTATCAGAGTATATATTTACCTCCACACCTTTGCCGACCATTCCATCAAGCTTCGACTAATCCGGTGCCTTCTTCCAGCCACTAACTCCTGTCTACTCTTCTTTAAAGGCGATGCGAAGACTCCTATAAAACTAGAGCGTCAAAATTCTAAGTCAACTAAGCACGCAGTGCCTCTAGGTCTGACTGCAGCCCTTGCTATAGCAAACTTACCTCCGATGTCACGCTATGTGGCACTTATCAAGTGCGAAAGTGGAGATAGCTCAATGCGAGCGGCTCGTGCACTCCACGAGAAAAGGGTTCCGTATAACATTATGGGGTTAACTATGGTCTCATAGAGCCGGAAAATAACATTAAGGGAAAGACCCCATATCTTCACAATCACTCTCCCACAAATCTGACTCCTTCTTCGATTTCAGCTCAATATCAGACATGCACGATACCTTCCTATTTGGAATCATGCCCAAATACTTGACTCTATCAGAGAACTCAAAGCAGACGTTTCTTATCTTGAGAAAATTCGTGCTGGATATCTTATACTTCCTTGCGATCAAGACGAGTTCCTTCTTGGCAGGATTTACAGCGAGTCCACAGTTCGCACCACTTCTTCACCATTTTCAAACTCTGTTGGCAACGATCATAAGATAATTTAAAAGCCTACCCCTTAGTAAATTTCCAACGTCTCTTAGTCTTTCTGACTTATGTATATATGCCTAGTCTTGTTTTGTACCGACCAGAGACCAGAAAGCTTCAGAGTCCACAAAGAATTTTGGCAAGATCTTAAAGGCCATGAGTGCTCAAGCGCACCTCGGCAAGCAGTAGTGAGAACTTCGACGAGTTTGTCTATTTAGCACTCTCAGACTGTCGAGTTCTCTCAAGGGGCTAATAACAGACTTGAGCACAGATTCCAGCAATGGAGATCCCAGTCAGGATAACGAAGGGTGTACCAATAGGAGGAGCTTCGCAGCTATCTTACTTTGTATTAATTTCTCCAACGCCAAATGTAGTAGTTATTACGAGTTAGATATCCTTCTGCTGAAGCCAGTGGAAACCCTTTTAAGAAATATGTACTTAAGTTTTTGAATTATTGACGTTGCAAAATCATGTTTTGCGCTCCTCAAAAAACCTAATTTTAGGATCTATAATTCTGCAGAATTTTCCGCCATCGGGTTAGATAGGACGTACCGAAGCACAAGCTAACAATTAGAAGTTTGATATAATTTATAGGGATACCCATAACGAAAAGCGATAAAGTTTGGCAAGAATGAAAGATCTATCTCTAGTGGTACAGCTAAGAGCAGACTATGGAAAAGAAAAGAACAAAAGCGACATTAGAAGTAGTTTTAACTGTGACACATAGGGCTTAAGAATAAGTACATTCTGTATTTTTACGACAAAATTATTTTCGGTTCCAATATCGATAGTTGAAATTTTTGACTTTGGAAGCTCTTGCGGTCGTCACCGATACATTTAAGACTAGGAAACTGTCCCCAAGTTAGCTTGCCGAGAACAGAACCCCTGTAGCTGCAGGTGCCTCCATAACTTTTTTCACTGAGCCTCATAGAAGCTCGTTAAAAAAGTTCCTAGATCCATCTGAAGGAGAGATACAGCTTAGGTCCTAAAATCGTGGGAGGTGGGATATATTAGCAGGAACTGACACCTTCCCGCTTCCACCACCATAAAAATATTGTAGTTTTGCACTACCTCGTCTAAAACTGCAATGGAATACAGAAATAATTTTCCTGAGCCAAATATAAGACCAGTGAAATAGTGCGAATCAGGTGAATTGGCAAGAATAAGCATCTCCTTTTCCTATATTAATACCTTCTACGATTCGGGAGTACCGCATCCGGTTAATTATGGCTTAGTGCATACTATTTTGAACTGGCAAATAGACCATGGTCATAATAACCAACCAACTATTTGAGCAAGGCTGGATATCAAGAAGTACAGGGCTCTTCACCTTTGTAACGCCCACGAAGTAGACAGGTTGTGCGAGTTATCACTAGCCACTGCTTAATGGGGGTACATTTCGTTAGAATGGGATTTCCGACTATTATGAACAACTACCACCGCAGCTGCAGGGACGACAAGAAGTCGAATAAGTCGAGAACTTCCTTTACTACTCCTAAACGCTTAATACATTTTTTCAATTGATTTTATTTATTTCTAGATATACTGTCGGAATCAACTACGAGCCAGGCCTACATGTGTCAACATCTAGAATATTTAGATGAGGACAGTCACTACAAACTAACCCAACCTATGGCCTAGGCATATATTTTATACAAAAGGCTGAATTTCAATTTGTGCTCAGCAGAAGACTTCTCCGCCTAATATGCAGTACAATCTCTCTGCAAGAGATTTACTGGCTCTTAGTTCTGTTTGTAATTATTAGCTTCTACTTCTACTGTAAGTAGCTCACGGATGGGATAGAGTATGCAGAAACTGACCATTTATTCGCTAAAAAGAGCCTTTTTTTAAGTTATTGAGAAGTCATGCTAGAAGAATTTACTCTCCTAGACTTCAACTTTGTAGATATTTGATTGGTAAAAAATGTAATTTCATCAGCCTTTCAGTGTAAAGCATATTTAAGAACTTGAAAAAGGTCCAATAACCAGCTGCGTTGTCCTTGGCAATCAATTAAAATTGATATTGCGCATTTGAAATTTGCGCCCAACACCAAACCAACGCCTCTAATTCAGCATACGCAACTACTGAATTAATTTAATTTTACAAGTTTTTTTCAAGTGGTTCGAACCACTGAACCGAACCGCACCGATTTTTGGAGTGGTTTGCAGCCCTGGTCACAACGAGCACAGTGAAATGGTGTTAAAGCTTAAAGTATACCTTGAAAAACTTTAAAAAAAATTTAAGTGCGAAATAATAGCGAATATAACCGTAATTTCGACAGCTTTAGTAGTATTTTAAAACAATTGCTCATGAATTTAAATAGCAGCCTTTTTTGCACACTTACGAGTCATATTAGTGCGTAAATAATGTGAAAAAGTACATAAAAAACTAGAATACTTTCCATTCGATAAAAAAAAAACATTTAAATTGTCAATTGCGAAAAAATCCCTGTCACTCCTTTTAGCCCTTTCCCCTTTCTCCAAACAAGCAAGCGTGGCGTTTCCTTAGCAGCGCAGCATTAATGCTTGCTCGTATTGTATTTTTTGTTTATTTATACTTTTTCTTTTATTGCTCCAGCAACAATACTAAAGCGATTAATACATAATCTCAAACCGTCATAAAATTGGCAATCACAATAAAAGTACCGTCAGCGCCGCCACCTACCCGCATGAGACTTTCTTTAAGAAACTGCTGATACTCAATGCTCATCACTTCGTTTATAGAAAGTTGAGGATGAAGGGTTAGCGGCGGTGAGTAGGCAAGTGAGCGACGCATAAACCCTTTCACTCTTTCGAACCATGCGGGTCACAGACTCATAAACATTCCAGTATTTTTCTTTTTAAATAGCACCCACGCTCCAGCGGATGAATCACTGCTTAGCAGCCAGCTACTTTGGGCACCAAAAGTATGGCAGCATGGCAGCAGGCTTTCAACTTTCACTTGCCACAGACATTAAACAACAACAATATTCCAGCATCCCGGCTGCTGGCTGCTGGTATCTACGTCGCCAACTATTTCGATAGAGGCCTGGTGGCATTGTCTCCGGTTGTCTAATAGCACTGGCACTGGCTGCTTCGGCGGTGACGGCGGCAGCAGCTAGCGATCCGAGCATCATTTTGAAGTTCCACGTCGTTGATTTTATTAGTCTCTAGCGCACAATTCGAAAAATTTGCTTCTTACTGATTTTTATTTTTACTCATTTTTTTTGAGCTTTTTCTGCCTGCTTTGTAATTTCTCGGATTTTCTTCTTCATGTTTTACTTTTGCAACCATGTACGTCTTTAACTCTTTTGTCAGCGAAGTGTGAGCAAATGAAAGGATTTTCGCCACTGTCTGTCTGCATACACGATTTCCTTTTTTCAGTTGTTCATTTGCTTTTTTTTCGGTGTTTTTAAAGAAATTGCGATGTTACTGGTATGCGGCCGACCTATGCGCTTTTTTAGCGTACATTTGCTTTTATTTATTTGTGTGCAACTTGTTAAATTGTAAAATCGGCAAACAAGTTGTTTTTGCGAATTTATTTTATTTTATTAGGTAAACGTCTCGCAGGCGTTCTTATCGTTCAATTTGGTTGCTAATCGCACTGGTTCCTTTCCTTCTGGGCGCCGCGGCGTATGTTGCTGGTTGTGTTTACTTGTAGAATCGTGCCTCTCTTTTCACTGAAACAGAAATAAAATTACATAAAGACATCGTAAAATGCACGGTCCATTTAGTTTGTTCAGCAAACAATTTAGCTTTTCGCAAAAAATACCTTTACGCATCTGCTTAGCTCCGATACTTTTGCAGATATTTATTTGTCATTGTCGATGCACGTGTGTCCTTAGCTTAGCTGGTGTTCTTTATTACTTGGATTTGCTACTTTAATTGTAAAATGTTTAGTTATAGTTGATGACCCTCTTTGTATCGGTGAAATGACCGAGGGGCTCTGCATTAAGCAGTGTTGGCGTTTGCCGATATGGTTCATCGGCCTTTTCGTGTGCCAGAAGATTTCCTCCGACACGAAGGATTCGCCAGGAAGCCAGACAAGTGCCTGTGCGCGAAGGGAAAGTTGCTTCTCATTCACGGCCTCGAGCTAGGCTCCCACACAAATTTGCCCATACCGATGTTAATGCAGCCTTGCAAAGCTTGACCAACTGCCCGTCAACGCAGCTAATTCGCTTGAAACGTCCATGGTACCATCCCGCACTCACAATGTGGACGTGGTCCTGGGTTTTTCCTGACCACCTTTAAGAAAACGCATAAGATGGCCAACGCCACACACTTCAACTTCTCTCTGAAGATGGCGCCGCGTTCTCTACCTCAGTCTATTACACCCAAGACAATAGAGCTGTCCTGGCGCAGCTCCATTTCTTGATCTTTTTCGAGAGAAAATTTTGCCTGAAGTGACCTCTACCGACTGCGATACACTCGGGCCTTTTGCCGTCTGGCGTCCAAAAACGCTTCGCTGATGCCTTGGGCGCCTGAAAAGCATGCTGGCTAACGTAGCACTCCATGATTTTTATAGCCATTCGAAGGTCCAACTCCTCGCCGGAGGTTTTGAAGGAGGACTAACTTTTCGGAAACCACGGAAAACAGGTCGGGGCACCGTTACTGGTGTTGACGATTTCAGCCTGCACCGTTGCCCGAGGAACCATATTTAAGCTTGCCTGTAGTTTCTTTCCATAAGTAGATTACGTCGATTTTTCGCAAGCTTTTCCTAAGAGGTGAAATACTTTAAAGGCCGTTTCGGCGCCCTCCGTAAATGGAAGTTGTGGGTGCAGCCGTTAATGCAGCCGTAGAGACGATTCCCTAATCGACTACAGGAGATGGGTTCTCCTCCGTGAAAGTGGGGTTAGCCATTTGGTTAGTTTAACATGCCGGTTGCGACGTCTCTCCGCCGCTCTATGTGTTTTAGTTGATTTTGTTTTTTTTTTTATTTACTTTCAGTGCAATAGAGTTCCCACTCTAAGTGGTTGTCTCTATACGCGGCCATGGCGAAGGTCAATGCATGCATTTATGGGCTCATGCATTCCGTGCCGACCAGCGCGAAGGAGGAATGGAGACATTGCATCGAGGTCGCAGCTGGAAAACTCTCGCTGATATCCACCTACATGACTCACGAAGGCAAGGTGGAACAGTAGTTATTGATGTAAGTTGGGAGCTAGGAGCAGGGGGTCCTGCATCATGATTAGCTCCGGAGGGAATTTCCAGCACTCCTGAAAATTTTTAGGGTTCTCCAGGAGCACTTATTTTTGGATGAAGCTAGTTCAACTAGCATACCGTTCAGAAACTTGAGGGCTACTTCCGCGCTCAGCTCTCCCACTACCACATGAAGAGTATATGACTATACTCTAAAGCTCGATGGATCAACTTGTCGGGGTTTTCACCAAGAGGAGCTCAACCGTGGCTCGCAGCGCTTTTTTCTGGCTGGCATTTGGTGCTTTTCTGATTAGAGTACAATAACAACGGGTTTTTAGTAGAAGGTCTTTGCATTACTTAAAGCAATTGTCTCGATAGTTTGCGAAATGCGTTTCAAACACCAAATCAAGGTCTGCGGAAAGAGCCAAACTGATCTAAAGATATTGGAAACCACTCTTACTTCTCCAAGAATTATCCGGTCTGGCACATTGAATTGGCAGACTGTGGGTATATGGGTCGCCCAATCGGATCAGGGGCCAAGTATAACAGATAGTTTAAGGTATAATTGAGGAGCCTCATGGGAACTCATTTTGGTTATTGGTGTTTCAGGAGAACCGTTGAGGCAATATTGACAACTGGAAAACCACGAAGGGTTTTTTCCTGTAAAGCCCAGATAAAGTGGTTTCAAATTTCTATCTTAAACAGGGCAGCAGGGGGTCGCGGGACCTTATTGGACTAATAATGGGGAACAGTCTATTGGGAAATCATATGGTGCTATCGACGTCCCACTGTGTACCAGGGATGAGCGTTTTTTTTTTTTTTTTTTTTTTTTT
>JAPVRG010082975.1:0-11162 GCA_029783565.1 Rhagoletis cerasi
GTCTACCCGGGCCTACCCGGGTAGTAAATTGCCCGGGTACCCGGGCTACCCGGGTAGTATAGGACCCGGGTAGGGCATCATCCGCTACCCGGGTACCCGGGTAGCTCATAACCCTGGTCAAATCATCAGCCCTAATACATACCTACATACAGGTGCGTATGAGGAAGAAATTCTGGATTATTAACTATTGCCAAAGTTTTATAATAACAAAGATATAAGTCAAAATAAAAAGTTCACGAGTGCTTTAGTCGAAAGGCAGTTATTTTTGCGATATATTGGTATATTTTTTGGTAATTTTTTGTTACATACTTTACGTTGGCGAATATAAGAGCAACACTGGGATCGGTTTTACCATGGACATTTAAGTCTTATGTAAGTCGAAGTTAAAATTTTGCATTTTACCTACAATTTTTCGGAAAGGCGAACAAATCTTTCACTTAGAATTTAGATAAATTAGAATTTGTAAATTGAAGCGAAATAGAAGTTCTATATTCAAAGTCCAATATTCAAAAATCATGTTAAGAAGATTAGTTTTCCAAAATCAAATCGAAATTTTTTTTTACTTTAATACACCTTGCTACATATGTATGTATGTAGGTATATGCGTATTTCGTTTTTCTTTATTGTGGCAAATCAATATATAAATATTTTTTCTTAATTTATTCTTAATTCGTGATTTATAGATAAAATGTATGTGCAAAATAAGCTAACTAAGTTATTGGAAAATAGTAAGAAGTTATGCCCAGCTCGGGGGCGAAGAAGTGAGAAAAGCATGACGGCGGAATTCTACAAAAAAGCGCCAATAAAAGTTCAACAAGGCAAACTCGGGGAGCTTGCCGAACCCTTATATGATTTAATACAAAATTTGAAATATGTAAATGAAAGCAAAGCAAGCGAAGTAGTGCCAGGTGAAGCCGAGTTACTAGAGCTATTGAAATTATTTCAACAGACGCAACAGTGCCTACCAAAATCAACGGGTGATAAATCGGGATCTCTTAACCGAAATCTTTGCGGATTTGCGAAAAAGATCATACAGCGTTTTAGCATTTCTTTATGGGTTGGAGTAACATCGTGTTTCGTAGGAATAGTGTTGTTCTTATTACGTGAATATAATGTTTCATTGTCATCCTTAATTTAAAAGGGCAGACCCCCAGAAAATTGAAAGGAGAAAAAATTATAGAAAACAAATTATTAACCTTTGGCCATGGTACAATCGTCACGGGTATTGTCTTCCCTTACTCTCAATATTTTATTCAAAACAATGTTCGGTATTTATTCAACATTTAACACGTTGGGCCACCAGTACATCACGGGTGATCGCAGCAAAAGTAGTTCTCCATCTGCCAGTGTATCACGGGTGATCCATCAAAAAACTACTCCCGGTTGTCAATGCATCACCGGTGATACTCCTGTAGACCTCTAAAATTTCGGTTATACCTCTACAGAGGGAAGAGTATAATAAAACTTATGATTTTATTTTAAAATAAAACATATTTTATTCCATAGAAAACAATCAATCGGTCCATATTACTTAAAACAAAATTTACAAAAATCATATTCATAACACGTAAAGGTTTGGCTGGTACCTTGGGGTAGATTTTCGATGTGATCACCGGTGATACTCTGCCATATGGAGAAGGGCTATTGATGAAGCAGTTGGGCTTTCAAGACACCTTCCAGTAACTGATCAACCCAAGTTTATCCATCTCGTGTAGCATCTTAATATACATCATATGTATATTATGTTTATTGTATTTTCATTTTTTAATGCACGTACGCATCAGCAGAGCCAAAATCAAAAGTTAAAGAATCAATACTGAAATGCGCCAAAATAAAAATAAGGGACATTGATTTAAATGTGAAGCAAAACTGAAGAAAATACCTGAGCGTAATTGTATCATGTCAGTGGCTATTTTTTTAATGAAATTTCAAACTAAAAATATTCTTAAATAAATTTTTCCTTTATTTAATTATTTATTCATGTTCTGTTGTTAAAGCGCTTACATATAATATTATCTTAGTTCGTTTAAAAGTTTTGTTTTTACATGCAACTTAAAATAAAAGAGAGAAGAGTCTTAAGGATTAAAAAAATTAAAAAAAAATGTGTATATATACATATCTATATATTCAATGATTTTTTATATATACATACATAGGTAATAAAAATGCTTTGTTTTTATTTTGTCACTAATTAAGTTGTCTGGCATGAAAATTATTTTTGAATTGTGTACTATGGAGTTAGTATGAATAGTACTTATGGAAAAAGTTTGTTTGTTTAAACTAACAAATTAGATCCTTTTGCTTTAATGAATTCATATGATTAACAGAAAGATCCTCTAAATATTCATAACTGATGAGGAGTAGCTCTTTTATTTTATAATGCCTGCCTAGCGGACTCGCATTAGGGTTATTGTTTCAATAATTTTTTTTTATTAGAATGAAACCGTATTAACATAAGTATGTTAGTAAATATTGAAAAAGTTTTTGACTTTTATTCGTCAAGTTCTTCAAGAAGATTCTCTGGCAGGAAGGACGCCGTTTTCTGAAACGTAGAAATTTTTCGATTTGCTCTTCAAATCTATGCTCCACAATACGTAAATCGCGAATTGCTGCTAGACGGTGGAATGAAAAGTAAATGGAAAAATTCGTATAAATAAAAAGCTGACCATGGTTTGAATTTACTTTTAATAACTTCCATAATAATTTCAAGATATATTGGGCGTTCTTAAATGCGCATTAAATTGTGACTTTATTTCATAAATAACAATTTATTGACGACAGCTCATATTTGGCTTACCAAAATACATATGTCTAATCAACGTTCCGATTCCGGTTGGAAGATAACCGTACGATAATCGTTGCATACTTGCCAGCGTTGGCTGCTTAATTAGCGACGAAATCGGTAACGTAAGATTTTTTGATTCGCAAAACGCATTGCAAATGGAAATGGGAAAGTGATCATTTATAAATCCAGCAAGAATTAAGTAGCAGGCTAATATCGGAGAGCAAGACAATTTTAACTCTAATTCTCTCCTAATTACATAAGTGTGCGCGGGCACAAATTTTCAAGTTGCATTGTCAGCTGATATTTCCTGTTGCATTTCAAATATGGTAAATTTGTATAGAATTATTGAATTCATTCCTAGTCGAAAACCAAGCAGAATCTAAACGTGAAGTGATTTTGATTGCAATGCAAGTATGCAGTCATCTCTTTGTAGTCGTTACTGCGGATTTTTTATATGGGCTATTGTCGTGACTTACACTCCCATTACGAATACATACAGAAATCTATTTGAATAAAGGATTATTTACTAATCTATTACGTATCTAACTTTGCATTCCCTTCTTTGCAAATTATCTGTTCCGCACGAACTCGGTTTGACGAAGCTCATGATAGTGCGTACGAAGTCGTACAATTGAACCAAATTATAAAACAGATTTCAAATAAAATTTTGCATTTCATCTTTAAAAACATTTCATGTTGAAATAAAACGTAAATTCCAAAATTTACAAAAAAAAATATTTCTTTTCCAACAATTTAGCTTCTGTGGTAAATTCTACGGGAAATTCAAATTTTTGTCACGTGGCCAGTGCACTTTTCAGGCTTATATCTCAAACACAAAATTATCTGATAATAAAATTTTTGCGCAGAACGCTGAAACCGAAATAAGTCAGCGTTTCTGCTCACAAATTTGTTTAACAGTTCATCTGTTCTTAAATTATAAGACTAAAATATGTACTGACTACGTTACAAAAACTTCAATTTCCTGCGAAATTGGTCATATGTACATACTTTCATACGAAATTATAGAATAATAAATTTGAAGAGTTGCATAGCAAAACTCAATAATTCCACATGAATAGTTTCTTAAATAATTGGGAAAAAGTATCCAGCGCCTATTTCTAAATAAAATGTATGGTATTTTAAAGGTTTTGTGGAATCATAAAGAGTTTCAAAGTTTTGCTTTGATTATGTAAATAGTTTTAAAGTTAGGCTGTTGCATTTTTGGAAGTAATGCGTTAGTGAGAATGAGCACGGATTTTTGGTGTAGTTTACCATTATTAAGTTTTAAGGTTGATTTCAATAAGTAGATTTTAACAAAAAAACAGAAAAAATAATGAAAATGGGACTATTGAGTTTTGTTATGGAACTCTTTAACTTTAACTTTAACAAAGCAAATGATTGCAGTAAGAACGCTACAAATATGAAGCTAGGGTTTTGTTTTGACGATTGATGCATTTTATCTGCTTCTTAGTTTATCAATGCATATCTACAGAAAGCATAAATTCATTTATTTTCTTTCGAATAGCATGTTAAAATCACTTTGTATTAATTTAAAGGAGTGTGCAATAATATGTGCGATTACTATTTGTACTGTTTAGATAATGCTATGAACCCAGTTTTTTCATAGCGGAGGTCCACAGGTGGATACACCAGGTTATAATTTTATGTAAATACATACATATGTATGTATGTATGTACTACGTACCTACCCCATGTCTAAATCGTATATATTTACTTTTTAACGACGATCTTCAAATACGACTCAAATTAGGAATATCAAATTGCCTAGTATAGAGAATAGTGAGATTATAAGAAATTTGTATTACATTTCATTCATTTTTTTTAATTAACCATTTTATGTTTCATTTTAAAACAATTTATGTGTTTTTATGCCAGTTCTTAACTACATATATTTTTAAAGTTCCACGCTTATAATTGACATTCTTCTCATTTCATGTCGCTTTTATTGATCCTGCAACGATGTTCGTTAAATCGTACTTTCCAACTTGCCTGGTTTACTGCCTAATAACATAACTAATAATCGCATTGATTACATATTTGATGTATGTATGTATGTATATGTATGCTTTCCTCAATCTCCGTCTTTTGAACGATTACTATTTAAATGTAAATGATAAATAAAAATAGTTCTGGAAAGACCTTCTTCGCAGACATCTTGTAACTATTTCTTTAAGGAGTCGAGCGGAAATCTTGAAATAACCGATATTGATGCTGACAGTAATATCTCCAGGGACGTTATGGTAAGTTTTTACTATACACTTGTACATGCATGCATATTTTGAACTTAAAATTTTATTGTTCGATATCTTATTGCAGGGTAGCTCATTTAATAACAATATGTCACTGGGGAATTTGAAGCAAAACCCAAATTCTTCTGCTACTTCAAGTAGCTCATATGTAGTTCGATATCCTCAAAACTCCAAGCTTGATTCTCTTTATCCATATTATATGGTGGAGAAGAAGCATTATCTGTCGGCAGATTATAAAAACGAACAGGACAATAATGAATTGGACGATATTCACGGGCATCATAGCAAGTCAAGCTCAAAAAGTAGCCTTAGTGTAAAACCTATTGATTTGCATTCTACGAATGTACCAACAACAAAAGTTCACCAGTTTTTGGTTAGGACTTTCAGCAGCCCGACCAAATGCAACCATTGTACTTCACTAATGGTTGGCCTCACTAGGCAGGGCGTTGTATGTGAATTCTGTGGCTTTGCCTGTCACACAATTTGCTGTCAGAAAGTTCCTACAATATGTCCTGTGCCAATTGATCAAACGAAACGTCCTTTAGGCATCGACCCGACTAGAGGAATCGGCACAGCATATGAAGGATATGTAAAAGTGCCAAAGATGGGCACCATTAAAAGGGGTTGGGTACGTCAATTTGTGGTAGTGTGCGACTTTAAGTTATTTTTGTACGATATATCGGCGGAAAGAAGTGCTTTACCTAGCGTGAACGTCTCACAAGTTTTGGATATGAGAGATCCTGAGTTTGCGGTTGCCAGTGTTCGAGAGAGCGACGTCATACATGCCACGAAAAAGGATGTGCCATGTATATTTAGGGTAAGTTCTTTACTTTGTATTATTGATGTAATGCTTACTAAAAAAGTGTTCGTTGGTGTGAATATATTTTTAGATTAAGACATCTTTAATTGAAGGAGGGCCCACTTGTAACACGCTAATGTTGGCGGATAATGAAACCGAAAAGAGAAAATGGGTAGTTGCTTTGGGCGAGTTGCATCGCATTCTAAAACGTAACAATCTTCCCAATACAGCTATTTTTAAAGTGCACGAAATACTTGATAGCTCTATTACAATTGTGAGAAGCGCTCTTAGCTCTGTAATCGTCTATCCTGATCAGTTTTTATTGGGTACAGAGGATGGCTTATATTGCGTTAATCTGGAACAATATGGTAAGCAGCTGAAAGAGCTGATAATATTAAGTTCTATATGATTCATGATCAATCTTTAATAACCAACATTGAAATATTTAGAAATAATTCGCATTGGTGAGAGCAAGAAGATTATTCAAATGTGGTATGTTGAGGAAGAGCACATTCTAGTCATTTTGTGCGGCAAACAAAGACATATACGTTTACTTCCAATAAGAGCATTAGAAGTGAGCGACGTGGAATGGATAAAAGTTGCTGACTCAAAAAATTGTATCGCAGCATGTACCGGCGTGATTCGTCGTTCTCCGACTAGTGTATATGCGTTCGTGGTAGCACTAAAACGCCCAACTAATCAAACACAAGTAGTTGTATATGAAATAAATCGCAATCATTTGCGACATCAAAAAATGTGTGAGTTCACCGTGGCATATCCGGTGCAGAGTCTTCAAATTTTGTCAGATATTCGGCTTGTTATTGGACATCAAAGTGGCTTTACTGCCTATTATTTACAGGGCGAAGCGACGACTACTTGTAAGATAATCTATTTCCCTTTGTGTACTCGTGTTTTGGTATTTTTGTTATTACTAATAATATTTAATTAACAGCTTTAATACATCCAGAAAATCAACTGTGTGCCTTTTTAAACTATTCGGGCGTCGATGCTGTTCGTGTTATTGAAATACAATGTCCCGGAGGAATTTTCGGGGAATATTTACTAGTGTTTCAAACCTTAGCTATTTATGTGGATTTGCAAGGCAGGAAATCTCGCGATCGAGAAATAACATATCCGGCTAACCCAACTCATATAAGTAATATTCAACATAAATTGTCTCTCACGTTTAAGCATGAGGGCATTCCATAGCGTCAAAATACAAAGCATCAGTCTCTTTTATTTTTAAACCGCAATAGATTGTAATGCCAAATGTGCGCAACCACGATTAGATGTTACTTCTCAACTAGGTTGCAAAAGCTAGACTTATTATTCTAGTGCGGTTTACAAATAAAAGAGGCTGATGCTTTGTATTTTGACGTTTTGGAATGCACTCCATTTGTACTTATACATATATGTATGTGTGTATGAGTAAATATTGAAACTTTGCCTAATAGTAAACCTCAATAAGAATCTAACATTTATTTAATTTTCAGCATATTTAGATGGGCATTTGCTGGTTTTTTCGGAAACACATGTGGATATTTTCAATACACAAACTGCAGAGTGGGTTCAGTCGATTGGACTAAAGCGAGCACAACCATTAGGGCCACAAGCAAATTTTGTATTAACGTATGTTAACGACGCTCCGATAATTGTATATTTAGCTAATATACACACAAGTAATTATTAAATACTTCTAATTAAATATTTCGCGAATTCAAGTAAACATTATAAATTCAATTTGCAGAAGAATTAATTCATATGTGTTCTGCTGAAAAATCTGGATCTAAAAATCCACGACGCCGATTTTCCATTCGTGAAGTAAATAAATCATTTAAAAGGTAAGCCAAACATTTGAGAAGCTCCATAACAAAATGCCATAATTGAACTGTTATTTTTTTGTTTTTTCTGTTAACTTTTTGAAAAAGTTGAGTTTTTTAAAGCAACTACCCATTTGTTATAGACGAGAACTGGGTAAAAGCTCGCTCTGCCCTTTACTGCATTAAAGTTTAAACGCTTTCGGTCATGAATCTCCATTTTCAGAATTAATCTTTATTCTATTTCTCTCATGGCCAACTTTATATTGCTGTTCGCGCTTTAGCAAACCATTACAATTAAATTAATAACAGCTTATTTATTGAAAAGCGTTTAAAAGTATGTTTACATATATAGAGATTATCCTCATTTTCGAGCTTAACTCCCTAATCTGTAATTAAAAAAAAAAGAGATAAGCCATACAAAATTCCTCCCAAGGTAATCTGTAATTATAAAATAATCTCAGATTAATCCGATAACTTTTCGGTTTCCACCCTAGCTTTATCGATTATTTTTGCGAAGAAGAGGAGAAATGTCAAATGTGAAAGTGAAACAAAAATGGACGCTAGCAAGAAAAATATGTTTCTAAACGTATTTATAATAAAATAGTAAGCTAAAACATGTTTTAGGTGCTTAATTTAGCAGAAAAAAGTGATCACGGTGACGCCAGAGAAGAAATTAAATTTTTCCTTAAGTTGTGAAAAAAACCAGCACAAAAAATTTGACGGCTAGTTATCCGAGATTTGACTGTGTAAACAGGGTGATTAACGAACGAGCTTTGATTGACATTATATTTATATGTAAACATACTTTAAGATGTGATACGAGTTGGGGCCGTTTTTTCGACTGGCTGCTAAAAATTGACGGCCGGTCTGCTTTATCGACTTTTTATCGATTGCCTGTTAGACTGGGTTCAGACAGGGCAACTTTTGTTGCGGCAACTCGAAGTTTGTGGGAGAGAGAGCGACGAGGAAAGGGGAAGGGCACCGAGTTGCTCGTGCTCGGGCAACGCTTTGTGCTCTCGTTCGTATATGTAAATTGAGTTAGGGGTTCACAGCTGACAACAACAACTACGTATAAAAAAGTTGCTGTGTGTGAATGCGATGGGCAACTCCAAAAGATAAATCACCGATAATAAGAAACTCGAGTTGCCGTGTCTGAACGCAGTCTTATAAGCATGTGAGCGACAAATTTGACAGCCAATCATAGCACCGGTTTTCTTTAACAGCCAGTCGAGAAAACGGCCCTTAGACTTTTTTCATTTATTTGCCCTCCAATAAATAATTTGTGCATCAAAGGAAATTAAGTTGTAATGTCCATTCCCAGCAAACACAGTCTCTAACGTTAGAGAAACGTTTGATTTTTCTTTAGAATTCTAATGTAGTTCTCTAATGTTTCTCGAATCGAAAATCTGATTAGAGAACTGTGTTAGAATTCGATTAGAGAATGAGAGACATTAGAAACCAATTAGAATTCAACCTTTTTCTTCTTAGAATCTAACCTTTTTCTCGACAGTTTCTCTAATCGCCTTATACCCTTCTACCTTAGAGAATCACAGTAGAATTCAAATCGTTTTCTAATCGTTCTCTAACCTAAATGTTTGCTGGGTTAGAGCTGAGTGTTTTAAAATATCGATAGTTGAAAACTCTCACCACTATCGATAGTTTTTGAAAACCATCGATGTCGGTTTTTAGCGAAATTTCGCAATATTTCCTCACATCTCTTCACAACTTCATGACTTGAGGCTAAATTATAAATGAACATTAAACAAACAAAAAAAAAAGTCAAAACTGGTAATAATGTTGTGGTGCTATTATTTTGACCAGTATTTTAATAACTTCTCAGTTGAACTGATATACAAAAGTATGTGTGTTCAATCTAAACTTGTATTGTCCTTTGTTTTGTTTAATTTTGTAGTACTTAAAAGGCATTATTAGTGGCATTTTTTTGTAAGCGAGCGTGAAAAAAATGCTCAACTCGGTTAAAATTTCCCTTCAGCTACATAAGCAACCCTGTTGGCATTTGCTATGAAACATGTGAGTAGTTGAATGCGATTTATACACAAAAACCTACTGAAATTTTGCAATTCCGCGAAGTATTTGTATAATATATATGTATATTTGCTTAAAGTATTCATCAAATACATAAGGAAACAAAAATTTCCCAAGTACTTTTTCATCAACAATTCACAATAGAGCAGTTTTTTCAATTAACAACACTACGCATCAGGTCGCGTATTTTTTAACCGACCTGCCTGAACTCGCATAAATAACCGAGTTTGTGTTGTTGCTTTACATGTATTTCGTTACTTTACCGAGTGTTGTTTTGGATCTCGGTTAGAAAAAAATGCACCTACTGTTACATAATGCGATTCACGACGATAGTAATATCCATAATATCGATGTTTTAAACTATCGTTTCCAAAACTATCGAGTGGCGGTACTATCGATAGTATCCCAGCTCTAATGTCCATGAAAGAACTCAGTTTTGTAGCAGTTCGTAGTACCGTTATTGCTAGGGCTAGAAATCTCATGCAAATGCATGTTTAATGGGATCTTAAAATGGAAATGGTTAAGTTATCTATACGAATCATGAAATTTCCTTTAAAACGGCATTCCATCGTTAGTGTATAATTTTGCAAACTAATCCACTAGAATATTTGCATATTGCTTTGTTTGGTTTACAGCCATTTAAATTTAATGCGACATCTCGACGCAAAAAATTACAAATTATACTGTAAACGAATTGTGGGCTTTTAAATATGCTCCTATAACATCTGGTGATGTATAGCGATCATTTCCTTTGTACAAGAACCTCTTAAGCCCAATCGGGAGTTTTGTATTTGGAAACTTCAAAAAAAAATTTTGTTTACGCCAATAAGGCAATAAATAAAGATTGATCTCATGTATGTACATATGTACTTAACTGCTATAATTTGACTTAAACTTCCCTCCATATTTTTGTTCGTTTTTATACTAGTTTCCCACGGCACCCCAATTGCGTATTTCGCTCTCCCATTCGTAATTGGCGCTCCAAATACCCTTCGAATTACGTATTTCGCCATACAAAATTTTGTGAGCGAATTACCTCATTTGTAAGTAATTCAGATCCAATTACCATGCGAATTACGAACAAATCGCTGTCGTCTCTAATTTTGATCGGAAATTTATTGATCTCAGCTGTCAGAGCAAAAGAGAATAGAAAAACTCAAAACAAAGAAAGGGAGGAAATGAAGGAAAAAATAAAAAAACAACAATGAACTGACAAATCGAATTAAGAATGTGCCCGTGTGAATGGGGTAATTCATGACAGTAATTGGGTGAGCGAACAAAGTAATTGAAATTGCCGTGGGAAACTGCTATAATAACATGATAGAATACGCGCAACAACGAACCGGTTAAATACGCATTGCGGGAACAACAAAAAACAGAAAGGAGTATTTACATATGTATTAAATAAGTATAGCTATTATGTAGTAATTACAAGCTTTTAA
>JAPVRG010083046.1:0-10661 GCA_029783565.1 Rhagoletis cerasi
TAATTATATTGTGCATATACCCGTTCTTCTAATCAGCAAGAGTTGTTTATTGAGCGCACTGTTAACTCACAACAACAATGTCTATGATAACGATTTGTGTTGTTGTTGTCAACAAGATGCTTGTTAGTTATTAGCATTGCACAATATAAGAATTAACTGAAATTCCAACAGTAACAAATGAAGCAAATATAAATATTTGCTATGTGTAGGCAATAAATTTTTGTACTTACCAATGTCCGGCTCTTCCAGAGCCCAAACAAACTGTCCCTCGCATAGGTCCATGTTTTTTTGGGCCGACTTCAGTTGCAGGGATTGGGCTTTTTTCAAAACATCCTCCCAGGCAGCCTGTTTATCTAATTTGTTAATCTTCCAAATGAAATATAAACTTAATTATGTTTGAAATTTACAATAATTTTATAAAAAAATACTTACTTTATTGTTTTGAAAATTTGCAAATAAAATATCTTTTTTTTCTTTTATTATATTCAAAACTGCAAGTTTTTTCCAATTTTTATTTTGCGGCTAATTTTAAATCTTTACCTTAGGGCAGTTTTCTCAAGTAACCTCTAACTTTGGAGCTTACTTTACATTTAAAGGCTACATTACAATTTATGGTTGTGTCTAAAGTAAAGCATTTTATTATCGGTTTTAAATTGGTTTACAACCAAGAAACATGCATACGTCAAAACCCGATAAAAGAAATTCTTTACTTAAGACATAGCTATATATTTCAAAGCAACCTTTAAACATAAAGTGAGCTTTAAATTAAAGGTTACTTGAGAAAACGGCCCTTAGTAATGCAAAGTGATTAATGATATGACAGAAATGCAAAGTTGATTAAACGCTTTGTGGAACACTTTGCACACTCACTTTGCAAGAGAGCCCAAAGACTTTGCAGAGAGTACAAAGTCTTTGCAAAAATATGCTCTAATAAAATACAAATCGATAAGTGCAAAGTGAAAAGTTGATAAGTTCTTTTGTGGAATAGGGCCCTGGTTTGTGTATTGAATAAATAACATCAGCGGGGTTTGTGTAGTGAATAAATAACCACCAGGGATGGAACATTAATTTTCAAATTGTACCCAATTCGCGTAAATATTTTACCTTAAATGTTCCTAAAAAATAAATATGTATGTTCATATGTATATAGTTGAAAAAATTAGAGGATAACCCCTCCCTTCGATAGCATATCAAGTTTTAGACTCACATCAAGCAAATTTGGCTATAGAAGGACAGAATATTTTTGAGCAGTGCGAAAAAAACTGTTTTAGAAAAGGTGAATCACTTTCCTCCGAGTTCTTCGATCTGACGTTTTTAAAAGAAATATTCTCTATCTATTTAGCGCAATCAACACCAGTTACGATACATTGACCACCCTTTTGTATCATTTATATGCCCCTTCACAAAGAGAGGCTATTGGACAAGTTACACACCAGAAAACGCGCTGAAATGTTAATAAAAACAAATGCACCTAAAATTGTGTGCTTGTACCGAATGTACTTTCAAATTAAAGAGAGGTACGATTGCACCAACTTTTCCATCACTGTAGCTAATGGAATGGAGCAGCTGGCTATGTGTGAACACCCAAAAACGTTGGCTCAATTGAAAAGTTAATTGCCTCAGCTAATTGGCATGCTTGAACATAGTCTTAGGACATGCTCGGAACAAAAGGGAACAGTTCAGTCCATACAAAGGGATGCAAAGTGGCATTAGTCGCATGTTCCTTTGCGACTCATCTCGGACACATCCCGGACTCATCGCATTTTTTGCAGGGGAGTTATATAAATCTCACACAAATCGAATTTTCTGAAGAACAAGTTTACAGTTAAGTTGCAATGAAGGAGTACTATGTTTGAGAAATGGGCAGCCTCGAAACTTTGGTGTGGAAAATATCCGTTCAAAACAAGGTGATAACTAGGGAAACCAAAAAGTTGCACTAACAAGTTTTTTATTATAACAGCTATCACCCAATCCTTAATACGGGATAGTTTTTGTAAAAATTTTAACATTTCGACCTACATTTGTTAGAGAAAAAAAATCGCCAAATCCATAATAAATGCCAATTTTTTACTAATTTCAGTAATAATCGAAAAATAAAAAAATCAGAAAAAATATTCCTTACTATTGTTACGGATTTCCATAAAAAAGCTGGAGACTGTCGGTCATTGCAGGTGGTTGCAGATGTTAAAAAAACAATTGACAGAGTTGAATGTGTGGACGTAGAAGAAAAGCTCTGCTCGTTGTTATTGAAAAATAAAGGCTACATTGAGATAAAGAGCATTGCTGGTCAAATTGCAGGAAAACCTACATGATGTCACAATTCCACATACACAATTTCCGAAGTGTTGGCCTTCAAATATACGCCTGTAACGTCCGTGAAAAGAACATTTGCGATTTACAAAAGTATTTACCGGGACAATAGACACGGGTTTCTGTTCGAAAATTTAGCAGAAACGTTTTTTGTATACTGCAACAACAATATGAAGGAATTTTTTTATTGAATATTTGAATTAGTCTTCTGTTTTGAACCTTATACTAAAGAATGTATGTAAGAATTTAAACTGAAATAAGAAAAAAAAATTTTTAAAGCTAATTTATAGTGCCAATTTACCAAGTTTAAGAGCAATTTTTAGGCGCCAAAAATGAATTTTTATAGCAATTTTTTGGATGCCCTAGTGATAACGTACGCGACAAAAAAAGAAGTGGTTTTAGGGCACATATACGCGAAAGTCTGCGAATCATGGGAGTTTTTCTTTTCTTTATAAATTCCTAAACTAAGCCAAATAATGTACCTATACAATCCTTTCATATTTAAAAAGAAATTATCGCTGGTTAGTTTTATATTTAAAAAAGAAAACATAACGTAAACGACATAACGTACGCGACAATTTTTCCCTGATACAATATTTTAGTAATATATTTATACAAAATTTAATTTTTTATTTAATTATTTTTTTAATTTCTTTCTCCACCGTTTCGTGTTTTCGTAAACTCTTTTCGCCATCTGAATACGAAATTTAAATCTATAAAGTCGTTTAAACACGTTTACCTGCATTTGCGGTTTACATTTTCATGGAAACACCCATATGTGTGTATGTGCCCTGCAGCGAAACCGCGAACTAATGAAACAAATTTCTTGTTCCTTACTATTCGTTCCAAAGTTACAGAATATTTTTCAATCATTTTAATATCTTGCAAAATTTTATACAGACCAGACTAAAAAGTAAAAAATAAAATAAAATACAACTTTTTAATAGACAACGCTTTTATAAATGGACTAGAAAGTAGAAAATAATATTTCTCAGTCCCATACAATTTGTTTTGATAACTTTTGATTTTTAAATTTTAGCAAACGTCATTATAAACAATTTACGAGATTGAAAATGAAAAGCGTGGGGCGCATGTAATAGACTTGAATTAATATGAAAAGTAATATATGTACGTCTATGTTATGTAGTTTGACTATTGTCAATTAAATCTAATGCTTTGTATTGCATGCGCTCCCCGTTTTTCACTTTCAATCTCATAAATTGTTTATGACTTTTGCTAAAATTTCAAAATCAAAAGTTATCAAAACAAATTCTATGGGACTGAGAAATATTATTTTCTACTTTTTAGTCCATTTATTAAAGCGTTGTATATTAAAAAGTTTTTTATTTTATTAGTTTTTATTTTCACTCTCCGCTAGCACAAACAGCTGCCGCCACATTGTTCAATGCCTTTTCTTTGACCAGCTTGTTGCGGTAACCCACAATTCATTTGTTGAAGAGACGTGGGTGCATTTGTACAGCACCAATTAAGTTGAATTACATATCAGACACAAACAATTTGTAGTATTTTAATTTCGCGCACTCGACCGTAGAAATGGCGGGATGTAAAAGAACAGCGAAAATGGCGTTTGACATTTGTGCCGTACTTAACGTACGTAAAAAGTAGAGTATAGCGATTTTCATATGACACGGCAACTCATGCGTTGCCTATTTGGCGTTCTCCATACAATATCACACAAATTATTCAACTGTCAGCTCCATAGGTGCCCGCCACGGACACAACGGATTCATTCTAGCGGCCGCTTAATGCGGAGGGATGCCAGGATGAAATCGTTGAGCTTTTTTCATCAGCTGGTTAATGCTCGTTACTTGTATTGTTGTGGTAGCGTACTTACCGCACGCCCAAAGTAAAAAGTAATCTATTTTCATCCGATACTGCACATGTCATACAAAGCCACACAATTTATTGAGTTTGTCGACCCTAAAATGGTTTTGAAAATATCTCTTCGAGAGGGTATAATTTTTTGAAGAAATAATTACATACTACCAATATGTTTTTATATATCGTGCTTACGTATGTATGAATATTAGCTTCCACTTAATTTCATGTTTGAAATATTCAAGAGGAGATTAGAATAGATGCTTTAAATAAGTATTTTCATAATACATACATTACATAATGGTATTTTAATATTACTTTTATTCTAATGTGATAAAATTTCCTTAAACTATGTGTTTGATATTTAGTAATTATATGGTCCATACTGAGACCCGTGGTAATATGGCCCCGGATATATTTGTGGTTGCGGGTAACTAGCATAAGGCGGATAGGGCGGTTGCTTCTGTGAATAAACTGAATTTGGAGAAAATATAAATGTAAACATGTAACTCGAAACTAAATATAAACACAACAAACCTGGCATTAAGTATTGTAAGTTCAGTTGCTCTTCTTTCTCGCGTTCGTTCCTTAAGCAAATTGCAGCTCCCGATAACAGTACTGCAGCTAGCAGGCATGCACCTATTCCAGCCCATGCAATAATATATGACCAGTCGTATGATATCTTTGTGTTATCTCTCAATACCTGAGAATAAAAGATTTTCAAACTTGTAAATATAACACTTTTCTTTTCTTTTACTTGCGGGGCACATTGGACAAGAAATTTAATTAGAGCAAGAACAAGACAGATTGTGGTTTTTTTTTGTTGCTGATTTTGGAAAATAGGTTAACAAATTTTTAATTCTAGAGTGAAATTTAATGTTTGGCAATTTAGAGGCCTAATGCATGCTGCTACTACCTTGTTCAATGTGCCTTGATTCCATGCTTACCGTATTCCATTGTTGATAATATTCTTCTCCAACAACTTTTTCTTTTTCAAAAAATTCCACGGTATGCCACAAACCCATGGCACCAGCTGACAGTAAACAACTTGCTAATAAGAGGATCGATGTAGCCGTTATAGCACCAGAAGATCGTTTCCAACATCCAGAAAGTCCTGACCAAAATGCACAAAAAATTGTGACAAATCTAAAAAGGAAATGTTAAGACATCAGATGCCTAATAAAACTCCCACGGATATGTTTTACCCGATAACAAATAAAGCAATGCACGATCTCGCCAAGTGCAGTCTGGAATTTGCGTCTTCGTTTGCTGCTTTTTCTTCATCCCATTGAGGAAAATAGTCTACATTTGAGCAGTGAGTCTCTATTGGTGATAAGTATGTTGGCACTGAAATTTAAGAATATTCATATAAGAAGTTGTAATAAGAATTGCTGATATGTTGTATTAATGTATCTAAGTTACTCGCTGGTTATAATGAAGGTAACGGAACGAAATGAACTGTCTCTTGTATTTGAAATGAGCGCGTATGGTTATAATGCACGTAAACCGTAAAACGGAACAATTTAAAATCAATAGATACTTACGAATTCGCCGCGATTAGTTACGAATCGTCCCGTCATTATAACCAAAGCATTATTCATATAAAAAAATACATTCATTCTTTTCCAACTGAACAAAAAACAGTAAATATGAAGCAAATTTCATGCAAAGCAACAACAAAAAACTAGGTAACCCTGCGCTTACACCATGAAATTGTGTCAAGCCGAATTCAGATAAGGTGATAGCGGCAGCACAAAAACAAAAAACTACACTAACAAATTATACAAGGCGAATTCATACAAGGTGGTAGCGGTAAGTCAAATACAACAATCCTATGTACATTGTTTGTGTATTTTTATGGGTGGAATGTCAAATCTGAATTTGCCTTGTGCATTTTCTTTTCGCTTTCCATTATCCCGTTGATAAAAATATTACCAAATGGATGAATGGATAGTTGGATGCAGATGAAGGAAAAGTGCCGGAACGAATGCAATTGAGAGCTATTATCTTTTTTCACTTGAAAAAATTGTGAGTAGGAGGTTCACAAGCATTTAATTCTACAACCAATATTTTTCAAAGCTGGTGGAAAGATTGTTTAACAGCTAATCCGTTGACTTGCGCCTTCGCTAGATCGCTGTACTCTGTCATAAAATTTGCCATCATTTCAAACTGCCGGGGCTTCGTATTACGCTAGGCACACACTACATTCGATAGGCCGACCGATTTCGGTCGGACAATTTAACCGTCCGAACTGATGCGAGTGGATTTATCGCACAAATTTGATTTACATTTCTATTTTGAAAGCAGTGAAGTATTTTGATAAATTTTATTGGGCAAACTCTAAAAATGTAATTTTATTGATACTTTTTTTAATTTACGCCCAATTAGTTAATTTTTCGAAGTCCATTTAAGTACTTTTCGGGCGGGAAAAATAAACATGTTTGTATTTATCGTCACTGAAGAACGTCAAAGGCCGATGACGATGCCGGTTCGGTTATCGGTTTGTGTGTGAGCACACTCATATAAATACAAGTGTTTATTCATGTCGCGTGCATACAGCCGAATTCTGCTCGGCCGATGTCGGCTGCAATGTGAGCGTAGCTTTAGGCTGTTTTACTTTAGCTGCCCTAAAAAAATTTTTATGTGAATAACGCATGTATTCAAATTTATATTTGTAAGAACTAAAATTTTTGTGGATTTCCGAGTGGTCAATTTCTGTCGAATAGAATTTTCGAACTTTCGAAGCAGAGAGTACCAAATTTGCGATAATCGAAAGGGGACAAATTAAATCCGAAGGGAACAGAATGGAGTTCCATCATCGAACGAATGCTACTCGAAACGTTCTTTCAGAGTACCAATCGTTCGAAAACGAACTAATTTACTATCGAATCGAACTACAGAGTAGGGATGTTCCGAATGTGGAATTTCAGACATCCGCGGATGCGAATGCGGATATCAAGTATTTTTAAGAAATAATTTATGTAAGTAAATTAGGTAATTAAGTAAATGAAAAACGGAATAGTTGGTGATTTTTAATGTTTATTTTATTTAGTACTTGAAATTAATAATAGGAGCATTATATTTAATAAAAATGAATGCTGCTCCCTTTTCAGGTTCCAGCCGATTTCTTAAAGGGTCATAAATCAAGCCTGTGCCACTAAATAACTGCTGGAGAGGCGAAAAAACATTGACAATATTTTTAATTCGTTTCGATTGACACTCTACGAGTTCAGAGGAATTTCAGTTATATTTATTCTTTTTTTATTGCGGTACAAGAATAATTCCTTTTTGAAAATAGCAACGGGACTGCTAGTGTCGGATGTATCCTCCTGAAGAATCTAGCATCATTGCAAGATCGCTCTTTAATTTTATTTAATTTGCGAACTTGGCTGTCAAGTTTTTTACATTCCATTTCATCTTTAGTTCTCGGCGTGCTTATTTTGACAATTATCACGAAAACACAAACAATGAGGTTATTTACGAGATGTAGATGGCGCCCGGGTAACACGACCTCATGTCGCATCTCCACAGAAAAAAAAATCGGCTAAAATTTTTCATTTTGTTTGCCAGATATAAGTTTTATCAGTGCACTTGCAAAATATTCCCATTCGCAAAAGCTCCGCATTGATTTTTGCTAATGCGAAAGCGAATGTGAATGTTAAGATTAATGCGGAAGCTCTGCGGTTGCGAATACGAATGCGAAAATTCACAACAACCCCGGTTCATATGTATATGTGTGCAAGTATCATTAAACGTATTTTAAAACTCACCTGCATTTGGAGGTGGCCTTTCCTTTGGGAAACATATTCTGAATAATCCTCTTGTTCTAGTGTAGTAAAAATATTTGTTGTTCATGCTGTTGAATAAGTCATCCGCGTCAGTATGTTTTGAAGCAAACGCCTGTAAGTTATATGCAAATAGTTACATACATGTTATCAAAGTAAATATTGTACTATAATACGTATCATGGCATAATTATAATAGCCTTTAAGTCCAATTTTTCGGATTTTTCAATATCCTATTAGTTTACTGAGGGACCCGTCTCCCCATCTAAACCATGCGAGATTTATTAACTAGTCTAGCGTCCCAAAAATACGTACTTCTAGTTAATCTTTATTGATTTGTATGATATTGTATGAGGGTTATTCACGAAGTGTTGCAAGGCCCTTGCACGGTGCATGGATTGCATGATAAAAACCGGGTTTCCTATGGGACAGCTTTGCAAACCGTGAACCATGCACTTGCTTTGCATGCCTTCGTGATTACCCCTATGGTAAAACGTGAGAGTTCCCTACAAGACGACGCTAACCTATTAACGAACCCACTTGCAAGCATGATTGATGAAATGTCAAAAAAACCAAAAAGCGATAAGCAGGAGAATTGAGAAAAAAGTAGGCTTGCGAAAAAGCGTAAATTTTGTCTAAAATATACTAGCTATATTTCCATAATACAGGTAAAGGAATACTCGCAAGTGCACGCATCTTTGCAAAACTCCAAAGAACATGGAAGATGAATTGGTGGCCAATGCAGTTTCCTCAGCTTCAATGCGCACAAATGTAAATACTGCAGCAATTTCGAATTCGGGAAAACTCATTTCGTAGGATTACGTGGTGGCGAAATGCGTGGCATATTTATTAAAGATATGCCATTATTGAATGTAACAACCAAAATAACAAGGGCAGTGTTTTCATGTCGGTTGCACCAATGGAAGTGTCTATCACTGAGGAGTTTTAGTAAAGGATCGGTAAAATCAATGAAGCGCTACTGGAGGAAAATCAAAATATCTCCCTAAACGAAAAAGCATGAAAGCATGTTAGAGCCAGTACCAATCGAAAAGCTTATAAGCACTGGACGTGGTCTAAATGATGCGGAATCAACAGATTTAATACCACAAATTCCCTTGGAATCAATTGAAAAGCCTCTACCGCAGTTCATAGCTTGAGCACACAATAATATTTTCTGTAGAGAACACGCTAACGATCTGGCAAAGAGTATGCTGCCGAACATTATCGCGGTGTAAAACAGATATTCAACTAGATAATTATATTTAAGTAAATGTGGACTAGATAATTTAAAATTTCTGTATTATTATTTCTGTATTATTACACTATACGACAAAATCAACTTTTTTTCTGGGTATTGGACCAAACTAATTTGAAGTCATATTTTCGATAAAATAAAAAAAATATTTGCACCTATACTTTTTATCAACTGTGGTCACCAACAGCACTATACGACAAAATCATCTTTTTTTCTGGGTATTGGACCAAACTAATTTGAAGTCATATTTTCGATAAAAAGTATAGGTGCAAATATTTTTTGTTTAGGGTTTATCTCTTTGAAAGTGTTTTTTTAAAATGTTAATTATAAAACTTATAAAGATATGCACATCAAAATAAAGGGAATTCAAGCACCAATATAACAGCGTAAAGATTTTCGAAGTCTGTGCCAAGAAAGTTTGAAAAATACGACTTCAAACGTTTTTTTGGTATTTTTTTCCCTTAAAGTGTTTTTTTTACAAAATTTTTATAAGAAAAGTCATAAAGGTATGCATATCAGAAGAAAGGGCATCAAAGCAGCTTTACAACGGTGTGCCATTTTTTGCAATCGGTTTGATGAAAATTGAAATATTCGACTTTAAACTTTTTCGAAAATTTGAAATTTGACCCGTATAACACTTGTTACATAACTTTCCAAAAAAAAAATTTTATACCAGTCGATTGCGTAAAGAAGGCAGACCACACCCACATTTTTGTTTTTCAATTTTGTAAACAATCCACGGAAATTACCAAAGTTCGAATTTCGAACTTCGAAAGCAAATTACTAAATTTTGGAGGCTAACTTCGAAAAACGGGGTATACACATTTTTTATTTACGTCTTCGTCTATTCAAAAAAATTGGTTGGTCTAATACCCAGAAAAAAAGTTGATTTTGTCGTATAGTGTAATTGATTTATTATTACAAGCTTTTATTTACTTTCACCTGTACCGTTGTCTGTAATAAAATTTTGCAATCAATTTTTAACCAACTTCCCGAAGAGCTAGAGACTTGAAACTTCAAACTTAGCTCAGAACCCGATGACAATGCAATACGAGGGTAACTATTTATGTATTTAGAAAATATAAGAAAGAAGCAAAATTTTTCATTATTAATGTCTTTATTGCTTTTCAAAATATTCGCCTTTAAGATTTATACACTTGTCCATACGCTCAAACCATTTTTCATAACATTTTTTAAACTCAGATTGAGGTAGCTCTAAAACATGGTTTTTGAACGCTTCCACTGCTTCTTCGGGCGTCGAAAAACGTTGTCCACGTAATTTACCTTTGATTGTTGGGAACAGGAAGAAGTCATTGGGTGCCAAGTCGGGACTGTAAGGCGGATGACCCATTAATTCGATGTTTTGAGTGGCCAAATACTCGCTTGTTTCATGTGATGTGTGTGAGCTCGCATTATCGTGATGCAGAATGATTCGTCGTTTTGCGTTGTTTTTTCTCAATTCACCGAATACT
>JAPVRG010083117.1:4991-17024 GCA_029783565.1 Rhagoletis cerasi
TATTTTCAAGACAAAATTACTAAATTTGTTGGAAATTTGTATGAGTTTGAAGCCCTCAAAAAACATAACAATTTCTAAAAACAACCCATATATTTTACCTTTGTGCACCCAAAGACGAATTTCAGCCAGAACACTATTTTTTTGTGTTGTTAAATATATGGGCATATCTTAGGAGCCTTTGATTCTTTTGATGATGCATAATTTCGCAGTCATATGGTTAAAATCTCTATACCTGTTATGTATTTTTCAAAAGAAAATATATTACAGTGAGATCTACTAAAGTATTTTATCCGATCTGAGCCATACCTGCTCGCTTTAATCCCAAAACTAGCTAAAACACCAATGAGTCAATGTGATGATTCACATTTTTTTTTGCATGCAGCATGTCTTTAGCGAATATATTTGGATACTGAAATTTTTTTTCTAGTAATCTTGAGTTTATAAGGTATTATAAAAATATATTTAGTGAAAGTAGGTATGCAGTTCATATATTAGATAAAAAAAATTAATAAAATAATGCAGGTGGATTATTAAAGTTTATACTAACTTTCCTGTTTGTCTACGTAACTTTTTTATTTAGCATTTGATTTTTAAAAATTACGCTGCTGTATTATATTCTATATAATATGCTACTAAAAGTCACATCAGAACTAAATGTGTGCTAATAGAACCAAAGTTATGAAAACTCGAAATTTAGAATCTGAAAAGAAACTCAAGAAAAAAAATTAATTTTTCAGCTGGCACACTTATCTATCGAAAAGTGGATGATATTTTATACAAGATAACGATTACTCTACACTTGTGTAATGGGTTCATATATTGGTAAGTGTGCAAATAAAGTTTAAACTAGTTATCAGGGCGAAAGTATGTTCGACAAATTCTTTCTTTTATGTGGAAGAAAACGCATGACACCGTCATCAAAAAAAAATTAATTGAGACCTGCACATTACTGTACTTAAATATAATATGCTACAAAACTGCTAACCAAAAAGTTTCTAGACATTCTGCATAAAAAGTAAAAATTTTCCATGTAATTTTTTTGAAATTTGTTAAATTTTCGTGAATTTTGCATAAAGTTTAAGACTTTCACTTACATATATGGTTTATGTTATGGAATCAACTATATTTTTATAAAAAAATAACGTAAAAAGGGTGTCACGTAAAACATTTTGAATATTGTAAGAGATAAATGTGTAATATTTACATGAGCAACACATTTTTTTTATTATAATAATAATTATTATTATTCCTTTTTCGTACATTATCGAGCTTGAAAACTTAATTTCCATATTTTCTACTTATGTTTCAAGGTTCAAAGAATAAGATGAAATCGGTTAGATGAGTGTGCCACTACTTTTCCTTGATTCTTTTTTAAGCTGTTGAAAATCAAAAGTTCCAGAGATATGCCCATATATTATACGCTTTCGTTCTCATTAAAAACTAAGCTGATATAACCTTCGTAGAAATATTAAAAAAATATTTAAAATTGTAATTGGTGTAAGGTTATTATGTATGAAGTTAAAGTTTCAATAGGGGGTATGAGTAAGATAACCTCAATGTTCAATCATGAATTTACTTATTAAGCATATACGGCTCATAAATCATTACTCAATACCTTCAAATGACGTAATTTAGATTAAAAAAATATATTACTTTATTACATTCTAGACACATTAAAAACTTGAACAGTATATTGAATACTAAATATATTGTAATAAGGCAGGTTCTTCAAAATCAAATTTTTTTTGAACTGGTAAATAATTGCATTTAAGAAAATTAAGCATTTCAATTATATTACAGGATGAACTAACTATGATTCTCTATGTCCAGTCCGTGGCAAAAAAGTTAAAAACTTTGCACTTCTTAGATACTACTTTGGGGTTTTATCTAAAACTTCATAACTAGAGTACGTTTTTCATTGCTATTATTATATTCTAAGGTTGGCTGAGCCTAATTCGACCATAAAACCAATTTTACAAATACAGTGGGCGACAAAAGTCTACGTGCGGAGAATTTTTCAAAATTAAATTAAATTTTTTATACAAATTTAGTTCAACAAAATGCATACAAATAGAATCTTTAAACTTTTTGCAAAACTCGAGAATTCCATGAATTCGCATACAAATTTGTAACTTTCTAATCAGATTTTTTAGAAAAAGTTTGAAAAGTGTAAGTCTAAAGTTTCTAAAAAACTCCGTTGATTTTTGATAATTTTTTTGGCTGACAGTGTCATGCGTTTTCTTCCATAAAAAGTATGTTCGATAATTTTTTTATATGGAATAAAACGCACAACACCGTCAACAAAAAAAAATTGCCAAAAATCAACGATATTTTGTAGCTACTTGAAACTTTCACTGTGTAATAATAGAATTGAATGGGCTATAAAACTGTTTACAAACATTTTTTCTAAAAAATCCTATTAAAAAGTTGGCAGTTTTTATGCAAATTTGTTGAATTTTCCTGAATTTTGCAAAAAGCTTAGAGATTCTATTTGTACGTATTTTGTTGTAGAATGAACTATATTTTTATAAAAAGTTAGCTAAAAAAAATAAAAATAAAAAACTCCGTACGTAGACTTTTGTCGCCCACTGTATATCTCGACTACAGCAACTCTTGCTAGTCTAAGCAAACTTGCAAATAAATCACTAAGGCATACCCGGAACAAATGACCCGTGCAGAAGTGCATTCGAATAATGCATACAAAGCTGCAACAATCACGGCATTTTCGGGACTTAAAAAAGACCGGGATCCCGGGATCCCGAGGTCTCGGGATTAACATTCCTAGTAGCTATGTATATACATAGATACATATGCCCTAATACAATCTGCGACATTACATTTCCATTTAACGCATCAAACGCCCCTGTCGTCTAGGTAACTGTTTTCGTGTGTCTGTTTGCCTGCCCATCTCGCTGGTCTGTCGGTTGGT
Source organism: Rhagoletis cerasi (assembly GCA_029783565.1). NCBI lineage: Eukaryota > Metazoa > Arthropoda > Insecta > Diptera > Tephritidae > Rhagoletis > Rhagoletis cerasi. Next base: position 7,921 of record JAPVRG010083117.1, read on the forward strand.
TATAAATCATTTGCTAAATGAAACAGCTTTATTATCACCACAACTAGGTATTGACAACGCTCGGCGCCGAACGGAGCAAATATTAATATACAAAAACAACAACAGCAACTGAACTAGCAGTGCAAAATCGAAACAAAGAAACTCAATTGCACCGAAATATACAAAAATCGGTCAAACTCTTACAAAACCCATACAATTTTTAGACTTTTTTTCGAACACAAAAAGGAAGCATGCAGCAATAACCGTAACGCCTAAGTGTCTAAGCTGGCGTTAGTATGCAAAAAATGTTTGTGTGTTTTTATGCTTCCTGCAAATGGGTGGAACAACGCCCCAAAATATTTCGAAGAGCGGTGCAACCGCAAGCCAGCAGCACGGATGGCAAAAAAATGCACAAATTCTAAATAGACTGGAATTTGGTGGCTTTCACATTTTCAAACATTTAAGCGTCTTTGGCCGAAGCGGACAAGCGCAACAAAAATTACGAATACGAAAGGTTGTTTAATAAATTTATGTCCAGTCGGTGGGTTGTCTCGTTGGCTAGCTGGTTGCCAAGTGGAGAACCCTAAAAAGGCGGAACAACCATAGCACTGCGCAGCGCCAGCCAGAACAACCACCAGACAAAACTAACAGCAACAATGAACAACAATAGCAACCATAAGCATTGGCACAATGGCCTTAAAGGTAAAAAGGAAGTCGGAAAAAAGTGGCGGCGTGAAAGAAACCGCTAAATGGCAGCGAGCGGAAAGTGGGCTGTTGCTGTTGCTGCTGCCGCCGCCATTGAGCGACATTCAAAGCTGGCTGGCATAGCTATGCATGGTTGTTACTATTTCTCTTCTTGGCTATTGCCAGCCTTTGGCCATGTTAACGAGCCAAAAGTGGCAGCTACATATGTGCTGTTATTTGCTGCTGGCGTTGTAACATCCAATGGACTGGACCGGCTTGTTGTAAACGCATTCCACGCTTGTTTGGCGTTTCATTCATAAATTCCAACATTTTCGAAAAATTTTAGTTGTGATGCCAAAGTTGGTCGCTCCAGGAGGATGCATGTTACGATGTAAAATGTTGTTACAATGCTCAAGGCAATCGCTGCTCGAAAGTTTTGTGTGCGAACAGTAACAGCTCATTCTTTTGTTTTACATACATACATACATAAATACATATTTCCTAATGAGGAAACGTTTTTGAGTTTAGCTATTAAATTATTTATGCAAACGATCTATACAAAATCTTCTTTTGTGTATGTGCATATGTACCATGTGCATGTATGTATGTACGTATGTGTACATGTAGCACGGATATTAAGCGAGATGATGGTACTTACAAGGACCAGGTCTTCCACTGATAAATTTAAAATGGGTTGGAAAAACTTGAAAGCTATCACACAAAAATTTCAATGATTTTTTAAAATGCCCTTTTATTGATTTTCTGAGATGTCGAAACTCTTGATGTATTGAGAATTTGTCAGCACAAAATTATCTTTCTAGTAACGTAGTAATCGCTGACCCCTGGAGACCCCCTCACATTTCTGGGATTCATTGGGTTGGATGAGGTACTTTGAATAGTTTAGGGTACAATAGACCTTCCGGTCGCAGTGCATTCCTCTTTACTATATTTATATCGATCTACTGCACACAGTTTAATTTGGCTTCCTTGATAAACATTGATGCAGATGAATCTCAGGCACTCTTCGCCTGGCCGCAAGGCTGCAAAGAGACACCAAATGAACTAGCGTGGTGCGGTCCCGCACTAAATGTGTCCTACGCGGTGGATATGGACGCCTAGCTCAGAGATATCAAAAGGCGAATTACCCAAATTTACTACCCGAAAGCTAAACAGAGGTTGCACAGAATTGTATACGCTTGCATTACAGATTTGCAATATCTAGGAATTAGAAAGGAAAGAATCTACAAACTCGCGGCTGTCTGCATAGGGCACTGATCCCTGGATGCCCATGGCGAAAGAATTGGCATGCCTTTTAACAGGTTCTGCTGCAGCTGCAAGGACCCAGGATAGAGAGAGACAGTTGAACCTTCTCTGTGCTTGTGAAGAGTGAGACTAAAGTCACTTGGCCTAACATTCCAGCAGAATATTTCGGAGCACAGCCGCCTCACAGCGTGGAAATTGAACTTTTATCGTGAACGAGAACAGCCAACGAAATAAATTTGACAGTATTTTAAAACTTTTGAGATAGATGATTCAGAAAAAATATAATCAATGGATATAAACTTACGTGGAACTTTCACATAACCTGCAAAGGTAAGGTGTTTTAAACTTGTTTCCTTTTTTGGCCTGAAAACAGTACAGATGCAGTGAACTCTTTAAAATGTTTTAAACAAATATTTTTGCTGTTTTGCGTCAAAAAATCCATTTCCTAGGTCGCAGAACCAAAAAACGCCTTTTTATTTTTTTAAAGAGTTCATTTCATGCTGTTTTTCTGGTCGTAAAAAAAACCAATTTTTACTTTTGAGGGTCGTTTTTAGGTTAAGGTAATCTTTTATTCAATTTGACCTTAAAATTTAACTTCAAGAGTAAAATTTTTAATTTTTTGTCTTTATTTGACCTAAAATCAGGAAGTGATGAGCTCTTAAAAAATTTAGAATGCGTTTTTTGGTTCTTGCGTCCATGGCAATGGATTCCTTGATGCAGGAACAGCAAACATATTTATTTAACACTTTTCAAAAGGTTCACTGCCTAACGTTTTTCAGGTCAAAAGAGGAAACAAATTTAAAATCCTTACTTTTGAAGGTCATTTGAAAGGTCAAGTTAGTTTTTCTATCCAATTAAATTACTTTGCTGAATTATATCACAAAGGCTTTGTAATGGCTGTTAAATTTATTTCGCTAGCTGTGCTCGTTCTCGAGATATTAGATTTTCTCACGAAAAAACTTCAACTTCGACACTGTACGCCTCTCTCCTCTCGCTCTATAATATACTGAAATTACTTGTCATCAGATTGGCAAACCACATTTACCAACCAGTCAACCCCTACATTTTCTACTCAACATTTTTGCGAAATACCAATGAGATATCATTAGTCTAAAAGTATCGGTGGGGCAATTTAAGTACATAAGTATATATACCATATGTATATTTTTAATTATAACTTATAATTTATGCGTTTAAGTTATTGCTTTGGACAAATTGTGAGTTCGATAATCCTAAAGCTACCCCCAAGCAGAGCGAGCTACATTTGACGAGACATTTGAAACAACTGACCAATACTCGCTAATAAACTTGAGTTTAAAGTTGAGTTCGAAATGTCAACTTTTAATTTATTTAATTGCAATTAATTACGCGTAGCCCAGATGACGCCAGCAACTGGCAAAGCTGTTATTTAACCGATTGTTATTTCATTATTCACTACACATATGTACATACCTGCATGTGTATGTAAGTGGCAACAGACTATTTTATAGAATTTTCATTGAAACTATGAAAAGCTGTGATGGAGCTTGACCGAAAGATTGCTGCCAATGGTGGCCCAATCAAGCGGAAAGCCAAACCAACAAAGTTGAATTGAAATTAATTCTGAATGAATTAATTGAATTTCGCTGTTTCTTTTTTCACTTTGTCCCTCTTTGGTTTAGACAGACAGACTCAGCATTTCTACCCCTTTTTCGCAAAAACCGCATTCGAAATTCCCCACTGTTTTCGCAGCCAAGTACACAGTTAATGAAAGTAAAAGTGGCTTGAAAGTATGTTTCTGTGACATCGCCACTAAAATGTTTGTGGAAAAAAACACCCCAAACAGCTTGCTTTCTGTCTGTCCGAGCGACAGTTGCAACTCAACCACATGTCCCATCCGATCGTTGATCGTTGCTTACAACTTCGATTACATCGAAAGCGCAATAGTTGATTTTTGTCTTAATTCATTTTCATTTCGGTTGTCAATTCATTTCAATTTGAGCAAAATGTCAATTTGTCAGCTTAGCGATCTTTGCGCCATCGAGGCAGGCAGACGGACAAACAAACAAACGACGAGACGATCGACGTGCTGCTGCGGGCCTGGCGACGAGAAAAGCACGGCTTGTCAAACGGATGCAGTTGTACGGTTGGACATGCGCAACATGACATATGGCTTTCAATTTTTTCACACACACACCCATGGATTTGTTGTTGTTATTGTTTTGATTGGCAGTGGAAATTAGCATGTCAGTGTGTCACAAGCGGTTGTGAAAGGAAGCAAAAAATGGCTGTGGCACAGAAAGCGTTGCGTTGCGGAAAAAAGGAAGCAATAGATAAGCGCCAACTTTGTACAGTGGAGCGCCGCGCATGGAAAAAGAAAAATAAAATATGCCCGTATACTAGGAATTTCCAATCGATTTTGACTTACTAAGACCTCTGGTCGCTTTAAAAAGGTGCTAAGGCTTGTATTGGTTTTTATGTGATATGTCTAAAGCTTCGATCTCCTCTGGCAGATAGTGAGGTTATGCTACAAAAACGTTAAAAAAACAAAACGATCGTTAAATATAAAATATCATTGATATCGACAAAGTCGATAAATAAAGCGATCGAAATATCGATAGAGGCTATATTAGCGCTGTCGATTAATGTATTCATACAATAACGACGTCAAAATCGATAACTATTATAAAAATATCGATTCATCTATCGATAACGATGAAGAAGGTGACGAAAAATGCTATGAAAAGGCCAAATTATCTAGTAAGGTAACTCAAAGTTAACTTTTTCTCAAAATAGTCACTGTTCTTCGGCATTTTATCTACACCAGCACAAGGCGGCACGCAAAGTCGATATCCTTTTAACCCAATTTCATTCAACAACCTGAGCGCACAGCAGCCGACTTGACCGCTTTTTAATATAAATACATATGTGTATAAGTATGAATGAATGTAGGCTAAGCGCCGGCGCACTACCGCTCGCTGTGAGCTTGTTCCTGAGCTTCTAAAAGCTAGCAATAACATTTTTTTTTAGTTATGTATTCTTTGCCACTACCAACCGTTCGACCGTCTGTTCCCCATTGGACGCTTAAGTAGTCACTGTTGGTCGCATCACATCGTCACGAGCACTTCCGCAATATGTCATCTCATATAATTTATGTTTATAGGCCTTTGCCAGCAGCAGCAGCAGCGCAAAAACACGCAACAAAGTAGTAAAGGCAGCAGTCAACAGCCAAGAGCCAACAGCTATAACTAGCAACAGATTACAGACATTTATGACAGCCGCATAGAGGGCCAATACGCGGCAGGACGCTGGCTGGTTAACCGGACACGCCAGCGGGTCGATGCTGGATAGTGCGGCTGCGCAGTAAAAGTGCGACTGTCTATCACTCGGCTTGGTGGGCAGCCTCTTAAGCTTCGTGGCTGTGGAATATGCGCGCTGAACGGTCAAGTGTGGCGGACGGACGGACGGAAGGACGTGATGAACAAACAGGCAGATATGTTGGAGATATGGCTTGGCTGGCAGTGAATGGCCACTTGTCTGACGTACGACTGCACTGGCTGTCTTTTGTGTCTGTCTGACTGGAAGTGTTGGCCTCTTTGTGATTTTGTCATTGATGATCTTGTCAAAAAGTCTGTGTGTAAAAGGGCAAATATCAATTTATGAAGCAAAGTGGACAGCAAGTGGAAAAGTTGGAGCTACATCGTAGATTTTACTTGAATTTCTTGAACTAAAGCGAAATATGAAATTAAAAAAACACGCAAACAAGCTTGTTTAATGCCGAAAACATTATCAAATTTCATGAATTTACATACACAGATGCAATAATTAGTTAACTAATCTCAAAAAAAGCCGCCAGCAAATCGAGGTAGTTTAGAGAATGTAAATACATACTATAAATTGATTTATGTTCTACAATTTCTTTTGAAGTGTTCCCTTGCATTTGGCCAGTGCATACCCACAAGCGAGTTTTCTGGCTTCCAAAAATCGATTTACGTATGTATGTATGCATGTGGGCCATTTGAACAAGTTTTGAGTAGTGCATTGAGGTGTTTAACGTTCGCTTAATGGCGATTAACAGCAGTTGACACTTAAGCAGGCGCAACTATGAATGCATTTACATTCAGTCGTACTAAATTCGCAGCCACTGAGCCATTCGCCGGCTAGCTATTCAATCAATAACTTGTTAAGCGTAAATTTATTGGTTTGGCAAAGCCGTGTAAAATAATCGCATTGACTTGAACGCATGCGCGCCAGTTGAGCAGGTACAGCGAAAATGTGTGGGATTTGAGTTGCGTCAAGTAACCGAAGGTGGGAATTCGAATGAAATACACACTCGATTCTTAATATTTGCTTACTTATGTATGTATGTATTTAGACAGTTTAAACTGAATAAATATATTGTGCTTCACATGAACGTCTATTTGTTGCTTTAAGGAGACGCGAAATAGTTATCAATTGGTTAATGCATGTTCTTTTCGTTCCTCATATCTCATTAAATTGACACCATAAGGCAAGAAGACAAGTAGAAAATTTAGGAAAAGCGAAATGGCATGAAAAAAGTTAATAAATTCAGAATTCCGCTACTGGATTACACAGTGAGGAAAAACAGCAATGATTAAAAAAGTTATCTAATAAAAAACCTGAGGTAAAAGCGTGTGAAAATCTGTAACTTTGCAGCTTCTAACTATGCGGTTTTCCCCTATTGTTTTTTTCTTTGTATAAATTTCAGTCACTCGCACACCACTATCATTACAAGTCTGAGCCAAAGGGGAATTTTCATAACATTATTTCTGCGTCACGTCGTTTTTTGCTCTCTCTTTCGCATACAATTATTAATTTATCTTTTGAGTTTTTATTTGTGACAAGCTTCTGTAATTTGCCAGCCCAGCGTCAAAGTGACGGTAGAAGGCCCCCAACTATGTATTCTTAACACAAAAACAAATGTATACCCGATCTTGTCAAGCACATGACGGCCCATCGACCAGCCAGACCTACCCGACTTGATTCCCATCGCTCGGGTTTGGGTGTTTAATGTCTTTCCTATCGCTCAGAAAAATCTCCGCATAAATAAATAAAAACCTCGGCTTTTTTTGTAAATATAAAATTTTTTCCAGCTGTTTTTTACCTAGTAGTTGTGTTGTTTTTAATTTTTTATTCATTCTCAACTGTGCGCATATTTTTCGCTTGGTAGCTCTTGCGTAACGCCGGCGGCAGTGTGAAGTAAATACATACGTATCTACAATTTTAGTAAAAAAAAGTTGAAAATAGCATACAAAAACAATCGTAAACATTCAAAACTAACTCATTGACAATAACAACTCCTAACGGGCAGTAAACTTTAATCAATTCATCCGTTGTAAGCATAAAATCTTTTTATTTAGTTGAAAAAAAAAAGAAATTGAAAAAACTTAGCTAAGCTCATTGTGAAATCTGTGGTTTGCCGTGAATGAATTTACTCATTCGTGAAATTCTGCAACGTTTTGTTTCATACTTTTGTATTTTTATTTCTATTGTAGCACTCTGACTTCTACAGAATATATATTATGTATGTATGTATATTGTAAGTAAGTTTTATTACAATTTTAATTAGGCGGTTTTATACAAAAATCACTGTCAAAGTCAATATCACGGGCGAAGGGTTGTCAGGCATCATTGCGTTCTGAATTCATGAGTTTTTCCCCATTATAAAAATATATATATATTTCATTTGAACTTTACACGTCATCCATGGAATATACGCTTTACATCATGTGTGCCCAATTTATAAAAATTGATTTAATTTTTTTCTTCAATTTTATTTACTTTATTAAATTTTTTATTTTATTTTATTTGATTAATTTAACTAATTTAATTTGATTTGTTTTGATTTGCTTTTTTGTTTAATTCATAATTTAACCGTTAAAATTTGAATTCAATTTTTTGATCAAATTTAACCGCTATTTTATGATTTTTATTTTTTCGTTCAAAAAATTATCGATATTTTTTATTTTTATTTTTTCGATCATAAAAGATGTAAATCGGTCATAAAAAAGCAGTCTCCTTTATAACGGTCAAAAACGATCGAAAAAATAAAAATCAAAACTAACGATTACTTTTTGATCGAAAAATAAAAATCATGATATTTAACGATTATTTTCGGTCCCTGGTTTAATTTTATTTTATTTTAGTTCAATTGAATTCAATTTACTTTATTATATTTAATTTTATTTTATTGTATTGTATTTTATTTTATTTAATTTAATTTTAATTTCATTTATGTTTTTTTAATTTATTTTCAGGTAATGGTTATGATTTTTTTAATAAAAATCATAATTTAATCGTAAAAATTTGATTTCTATTATTTCGATCAAATTTAATCGTTATTTTATGATGTTTATTTTTTCGATCATAAAAGATTTAAATCGGTCACAAAAAAGCAGTATACTTTATAACGGTTAATTATAATCAAAAAAAAAATTAAAATCCAAAATAACGATTATTTTTTGATCGAAAAAATAAAAATCTCAAAATAACGATTGGATTTGACTGAAAAAAAAAAAATACAAATTTACGATTACTATTGATCGAAAAAATAAAACTCACAAAATAACGATTATTTTTTGATCGGAAAATAAAAATCATGATATTTAACGGTTATTTTCGGTCCCTGTTTATTTTATTTCAAATTATTTTATTTTACTAATTCTACTTAATTATTTTTTGTTTTTTTTTTTTAATTTGATTTGATTTGACTTGATTTGATTTATTTTGATTTGCTATTTTATTTAATTTTATTTTAGGTTTTTTGATATAATTTATAATCTAGTTATTATTATTATTCTAAATCTTATTTTGGCACCTCTTTTCTTCCGACTGACTTTCAAAAAATCTTAAGTGTGCATTCTATCATTCGAAGACCACAACAAAGCCGTGAGCGAAAATAATCGTTATTATGAAGGATTTTTTTTTAAATCATTGCGACATCGTAATTTTTTAATTTATATTTTTACGATTATTTTTAATAGTTAATTTTTGGTTTTTTTTTTTATCAAAACTAAACGATACCCTTTTGATTTTTATTTTTTCGATAATTTGTAATCGTTATTTTATGATTTTTATTTTTTCGATCGAAAATAATCTTATTCTTTAATTTTTGTTATTCATCATTTGTAATCGTTGCTTTATGATTTTTATTTTTTTGATCAAAAATAATTGTTATT
>JAPVRG010083341.1:1243-16073 GCA_029783565.1 Rhagoletis cerasi
CATCAGATTAAAGAAATCACACGACAGGGAATCGCCCTGTCTGAAACCTCGTTTGGTACCAAACGGCTCGGAGAGGTCCTTCCCAATCCTGACGGAGCTGGTGGTATTGCTCAACGTCATTTTACACAGCCGTATTAGTTTCGAGGGGATACCAAATTCAGACATCGCGGCGTATAGGCAACTCCTTTTCGTGCTGTCGAAAGCGGCTTTGAAGTCGACAAATAGATGGTGAGTGTCGATCCTCTTCTCTCGGGTCTTCTCCAAGATTTGGCGTATAGTGAATACCTGGTCTATGGTGGATTTACCAGGTCTAAAGCCACACTGATAAGGCCCAATCAGTTCGTTGACGGTGGGCTTCAGTCTTTCACTAGTTATTAATAATAATGGTAATGATAATGGCATTGATAATGGTAATGACAACGGTAATGGTAATGGTAATAGTAATAGTAATAGTAATGAAAATGGTAACCATAATGGTAATGGTAAATGTCAAGGAAATGGTAATTGTAGTTGTAATGATAGCGGTAATGATATACATATGTCTTCGTACTGTTTGTCCAAGACTTCATCTCCGTATTAGTCTTCGGGTTCCTATTCGTGTTCGTCTTTGTATTATTTTCTGCATCGGTATTCGTATTCGGTTTCCTCCTCGTGTTCCTATTTGCCTTCGTATTTGTCTTCGTGTTCATATTTTTTGTAGTATTCGTCTTCGTATTCATCCTCGCTTTCTAGTCCGTCCTCTTCTACGTATTCTACGTATTCGTAGTATTCTTTGGCTTTATCTTCATACTCGTCCTTGTCTTCGTGTAAATATTTGTCTTCACCTAAGCATTCGTCCTCGTTTTCGAGTTCATCGTCGTATTCGCTTTCATTGTCGTCTTGAGAGCCGCTGTTGCTATCGTTGCACCAGTGATGACTACCGAACCGTGGCACAGACTCACTCATTTCTTTTTTTTTGCAGAAAAGAGACTAAGCCTAGCACATTTTGTGGGATATTTGAAATGATGTCTTTTTAGATATTATTTTGTTTTGATGCCTTAACCTTAAATAATAAATTTAATCAATAACTAAAAAATTAAACTTTTATAAGAAAATTATTTCGGGTGGGAACGCCAAATAAATATGAAGTTTTTCAATTACTCCAATTATTGCCACGTAATTAGCTCTGTAACGGTTACTATGCACACGCGCATATAAAGTGGAAATTTCACAAATTGTATACCGGTACGTACATATGTATGTATGTACAAGCCAACTTGAGTTCATTGAATTCATTAGAGTTTTTTATAATCTACAAAAGATCTCAATTTCCTGCAATTTATAGTGCAATTAACAATTTTTCTTTGTGGTTGCATTTCCGTTGCGCCAATCAGCGCATCTCCATGGGCAACAATTGACTGCAACGCTAACAAAGCTTCAAACATACATACATACATACTTCAGTATATAGAAGAAGGAAGAATATAAAAATAACGCCGTGTCCAAGAGATGCATTTCAATTCACGGAGCTGCTGCTGATGATAAACATCGTGTGAGTTGCGCTGTCCAGTAACGGCACTTTTCACAACAGCTTCGCAGTGACATAAAAATCAACTTGCCTGTCATCTTCGCTGATTGAAGTCATAAACTCGATTTGCATGGTTGCTATAGCAGCGTATACCAGAGAATACCGCTAAAGGAAAAAAGAAAAAATTCAATAAAGAAAAGGGGAAATAAATAACAAAACAAAAAGAAATGAAATGAAATACTTTAGAAATAATAAACAAAAAAAAAATACAGCCGGACGCTGCAAAATTAACTGCTGCTGTCACTTTTGCGCTACCCGCTTTGCGGCTGTCCACCTCAAACTTTTGGTAACACTAATGAATTGCTCGACAATTTGCTTTGTACCAGTTGATTGCCGTTTTTGTATGGCAATAAGACGTATTAATTTGTTTACAACTCCAGAAATATCGCAAAAGTACATACATATTTACATAAGTCTCAAAGTGCTAAGTGATTGCTGTGCAATAAATTATGCCAATGCGAAGCATGAAAAGAAGTTTATCCTCGAGTGTTTAATTAATGAGCGAGCAAAACAAACCAACTCAGCGTAACTTGGCAGCAATTAATTCTTATTGACACAGTTATTTTAATAAAATTAAGAGTGGATATAATTTAATATTTTAATTAAGCAGTAGGCATTGTAAACTTTTTTCCCACAGCGGCAATCAGGCAGATTTTAGTGCTCCTGAGGGACTCAAAAATCATGCATGTGATTCTAGAGGAGTAAATGAATACAGAAATCAGAATACGAATTTTGTTTTTGATCGAATGAACGTAGTTCCCTTCAGAGACCTTCAAACAATAAAATCATGATGCGTATTTTACTTTAAAATTTTACTTACTACGTTTTCATAACCGATAATCTTATCTTTTATATAAAAAAGTGTGTTATTTTATGTGTTCGTAACCACATCACACACGTTAATGAATAAAAGTTAATAAAATGTTGAAATTGAAAATGCATCATAATTTTATTTTTGAAGATTTCCGAAGGGAAATATTTTTCGCCGGCGGCACGGTTAAATATCAATCGATTCCAAAATACAAACATACGGTCTCTTTTTATCGATACTCTTTAGCTCCAAAAAGTTGATTTTCCTGTGTATTTTAAAACCACCCTAATGTTTATACATAACTCTTTGATTGACATTTTCCCTTAGTTCGATGAAATGTTTATCCAAGATAAGAAATAAGAGGAAGTACCATCTTAATCCTTACGTTAAGACCGTCACAGATTTAGGATAATGTTTTTGTTTGTTTAGCTTTCCCTAATGTTGTCAGTACACAGTTTGCTGCTGGTTTATTAAGAAGGTAGTTACTTAAATGAGCCGGTTGACTCTGTTGTCTTATTCAAGCCGGTTGTCGTCATTTCTCGTATTCTAATCGTTTATGTTGCGCAACTAGAACTTTTCTGTGAGCCTTAAATCAATTCAAAGCGTAGAAAGAGATTAATAACATATAATATGGAGAAAAGGAAAACATTGCAAAGTCATTTTACATAGGAAAAACATCATATAAATATGTTGAGTAGGGCATTCTAGGCAGTGATATGTTCAATCTACAGAATCAAGAGATATTTCAAAAATAAAGTAATCTGAAAAATTTGCTCGAATCAAAATGAAATAATAACTAATGGGCACTGCAGGCAAGCTCCAAATTTTAGAACTTATGTCAAAAACTCTCAAATTTTTTTTTACCCAAATCACGAAAAAATTATTGCGGTCACATGTAAATCTACAGATTAATAAACTAAATGTATATTTTAGAGGGAAATTCCAAATATTCAGTTTTTTCTGCTAATGTACAGGCCATGCGACTGGTAGAGGTTTAATCTAGATTCATCTGTAATACGAAAAATTTAATAAAGAAAACTTTAATATGGCTTCAAAAGAGCTTCGATCTTGCGCCCATTGCATTATGGGAAATTTGATCCTATTTTGTGGCCAATGTTGGAAAAGTTGAAATATCACCTTAAAACTTAGTCCATAAGTAGGACTGGAAGTAGTAAGGTTCTCTTGCAAAAATTTAGTTGCCACGTCGACAAAATTTTGTAAAAATTTCAAAAATTTTAATTATATTTCTTATTCTTAGAAAGATTTTGATAATGCCGTTTTGTAGCTAATTTAATTTTAGTACAATAAAGTGCAAGTCTGAAGTAGCTAGCACTTACCGCCGACTTTTAGCAATTTTTTTGCTGAAGGTATGGTTCATTTGTATTAAATAGTTTCCCAAGAAAAAGTATACTTTTTTTAATATCGCACAAAATCGCAGTATGAGATTATGTGGTAATAAAAAATTAATGATTGCCCTAACGTTTTGATTCGTTTTTGAACTTTTTTAAAAATTTGCTTGAAAGGTCTTTGAGATTTTAAAAGTATGAATAATTCAAAAATGCAGTGCAATGTAGAATACAAATATGGATACCAAATGAAAGTGAAAATTCCGTAAAACTAAAAACAAAAATTCTTTTTTTCTTCACAAGGACGAGTAAGGATTGATAATTCCCTTTAAATAATTTTTATTTTTTTAACCTAATAAAGTGGAAGGGATGAAATTCGAGGCTGTGGTCATGTGTATATTAGTCTTTAACGTATAGTTTTTAAATGGACATTTTAAATACCTTTTCGTTCTTGCGCATAAAAATATTTAGTCTTTTTCAATTCAACAGAATTTTCTCTTTCATTTGGTACCCATATTTTTATTCTACATTGCGCTGAACTTTTTAGATAATTTTTTTGAATTAATCATATTTTTGAAATTTCAACGTCCTTTTAAAAAAAATCCTGACGTCAGAGAGAAAAGCTTGAAACGCAATTATGCCATATTTTGTAATTATTTTTGCGAGTATATTGATTTCCTTGTGTGTAAAATTTACTGTCGCATGGTGTTATATATTCTGCCAAAATCCACAATAAAATCTAAATTTGCCACTCCCATTTTTAGAAAATTCATTGATTTAAAAAAAAAAGCTACGGAACAAATGTAGTTGAAGAGAGGATATTCTGCCGAAGTCTACAATAAAGTTTGCGTTTCGGTAACTTTAGTACTAAAACTGCCACGCCCATTTCTAGGAGTTTGTTATCTTAAACAAAAATCTTCCCCAACAAATATTTTTACTGGATGGGTATTCCACCGGAATTCGCTATAAAATTTATATTTTTGCAAAAACACGAAATTTGACACCTTGCTAAATATAGTTCATTCCACATATAAAAAAACCAAATATGTAAATCTAAGTTTCAAAATTTGTGCAAAATTAAAAAAAAAATCATCCAATTACATTCAAAATTTCACAATTTTTTTTCAGAATATTTAGAAAATTTTTGGGTATGCAGTTTTATAGCCGCCCATTTAATCAGGGACCGTAACGGTTATGACCTTTATAATAAAAATCATAATTTAGCCGTTAGAATTTGATTTCTATTTTTTCGATAAAATTTAATCGTTATTTTGTAATTTTTATTTCATTGATCACGAGTAATCGTTAAATTTGGATTCATATTTTTTCGATGAAATTTAATCGTCATTTTATGATTTTTATTTTTTCGATCACAAAAGATTTAAATCCGTCATAAAAACGCAGTATCCGCTGGAACGGTTAAAAATTATTGAAAAAAAAAATCCAAAATAACGATTATTTTATGATTGAAAAAATAAAAATCACAAAATAACGATTAAATTTTACAGAAAAAATAAAAATCCAAATTTAACGATTATTCTTGATCGAAACAACAAAAATAAAAAAATAAAACAAACAATTTTTTTTGATCGAAAAATTAAAATCATGATATTTAACGGTTACAACAAAGTGCAAAGTGATTTTCGGCACTTGTATTTGTTGAAGGTGTTGCGCATTTTCTTCCATATAACGAACATTCGCATTTTATACTGAAAAAAAAAAATTGTAAAATTTTGATGAAACTTTGTTGATTTTTTTCTTAATTTTTGTACAAAGCTTGAAACTTGGATTCATTTCTATGGTGTTTGATATAGAATGAAATATGTTTTAAAAAAAAAAGAATTAAAACTAATTTAAGAAAAAAGATATAGTCAAAACTTATCAATTATGTCACTCACTATATGGGCTGTTTTTGAAAAGGATAACAAGGTTTTGATTCAAGAGTTCCAATGAATGGGGCATATTCATAATCGAAATAAAGTTGACTCTTAAGTTAGTAGCAGCTTTTTGACCGATATTCCATTGCATGTTATATCGAAAAGCAAGCTGGTACTAATTTGTTGTTACTAATACGCCCCGTTCAAAAGCTTCTTTACTTTCAAAAGATCGGAAATGCTTACCTCAATTTTTCAACTACCAACCATATTTCAATACTAAATAACACCGTGCGACAAAAATCAAAAAATTTCAAAACACACGAAACAATCAATATACTCACAAAACTAGGGGCCAAATATAGTAACACTGCGTTTTTAGTTTTTTTCTCTGACGTCAGGATTTTTAATAAAAGGACTTCGAAATTTCAAGGATGTAATTAATTCAAAAAATTATTTAAAAATTTCAGTGCAAATAAACGATAAAATTCTCTAGAATTAAACAACATTAAATCTATTTGGCTCACAAGGACGATAGGTATTGAAAATTCCCTCTTAAATATTTTAATTTTTTTAAGCTAATAAAGTTAGCAGGACGAAATTCGAGGATATGGTGGTGTATATATCAGTATTTAACAAATAATTAAAAAAAAAATAAAGATTTGCAATTTTCAAGGATATTCAAGGATACAATTTTAAAAGGACATTTTCAAAACCTATTCGTCCTTTTGCATCAAAAATTGATTCTTCGACAATTCTATGGAGTTTTCTCTTTTATTTGATAGTCTACATTCCACTAAATTTTTAAAACAATTGTTTAAATTAATCTTTGAAGTTTAAAACTCCTTTTAAAAAATCCTGACGTCAGAGAGAAAAATTAGAAACGCAGTTTTACTATATTTGTTCCATGGTCTCGGGAATATATTGATTTTTTAGTGCGTAAAATTTACTGTCGCATAGTGTAATAAAAACAAACACTAACAAAAACTACTTTTGACAATAAAATGACATATTTTTATGTGGATTCATGCATTTGGCCATACATATTCCTTGCATTGATATTTGCAGTTACCCACTGAAATGTCAACAATGACATTGCTAATAAGAAGCCAAAATAAAATATCAATACTGTCAATCATTGTCAATTTCTTGCAATATGCTGGAAATTAAAAACCAATATTTGACATGCTGAAATCTTGAAATAATTAAGTTCAAAAAAAATGTTCTGCAGAAAGTAGTGTGAAGAAAAAAAAATATAAAAATAAAATAAAATAAAATGAGATAGGAGTAAATAAGCACGCAGTGAGCGAGTGGTTACTGGCGCGTACAGACACTCTCTGGGACTCGGATCCTAATACGCTTAAAATACATGACTTTTTATAACAGCAATCGTCCTTCGTCAGGCAATGACAAACTACCGAGAAAAAAGCTCGGGCTAATACAATATTTTTAAGGTTGAGCGTTACTCTTAGGATACATAAAGCTGTTGAAATGTACAAAGTCCCTAACTGAAATTTTTTTTAAATACGTGTTTTTTAATTTTTAGGTTATACTAAAATACATTTTCCTTAAAAAATTCAGAGCCGTAATTTGAAACCTAACAATTTTATGAGCCACTCCATGCTGCTTTGCTGCACAGTTATAAACTGAATGTTCTCTGAAATTTTTTTTATTTTCCGCGTCATATTATCCCTGGTAATAGTTGGAGTTGGTAACATAATTTCTCGATGCTCATGGCTTATATAAGCTTACCTCTGCCGAAACCCTCTCTAACGAAATTAACTAGCGTTCGTTTTGCTACTTGCACTATGGTTAAGTGTAGAACTACCTTCGGCGCTAACGACGGGGTACGTGCGCATTGTTCACGCAATGCTAAACCCATATCAGATATTGAAGCTTTGTGAGTGACTGTTTTACCGTGATTAGGGTAGCGCTTGAGAACCATGCTACTGTGCCATATGCTCCAAAAATTGTACTCTCAGGATGTACATCAATTTTAGGATTCTCCGTTTGCATCCTCAGGATTGCAAAAAATAAAAGCTTTTGTGGTTTTGGATACGATTGCACGATACGAAAGAGAAATGCGGTGCGATAAGCAATCACCGAATCATTGGTTTTCGCATCGCATTATACAGTACCCCACCAGGACTACTCCTAGATACATCAGTTCGTTGGTAATACTGCTTGGAAGAACCTCCATTCTGGTAAAAGGAATGATTGAGGTTTGGTTGGGTTAATGTTGAGCTCCGTCTTAGCACACTATCCCTTCGTTCTTTGAGCTTTCCTTGGGCTATTATGCTCATGTTATCCGCATAGCCTTGCCAGTAGATTCTATTATTCGGCAGTAACTAGAGATGATCGTCTACTACAAGGGAGGAAAGCACCCTCCCCAATATGGGCAACCCCTTTTATGTATTCAGCTGAAATAAGTTTTTTCCTATTTTCGGTATAGTTGGCTGCATATTTCTTTTCAATAGTGCATGACAAGCTTCTACATGTGACGTGTTGTCAAAGCACAGATCATTGTTTCGAAAACACTCTGGACGTCCAACATCAGCTAGATCTTGGAACTCCCTGCCCTGTACTGGCTGCTAGTTTAGATGTGACGGTACTCGCTTCACCGTAATTGCGACTAATTAGAAAATCTTTAACAACCAACAAAGTATCTAACAAATTTGAAAATGATTACTTCAACCTTTAAGTAATTTTTTTAACCTTTTCAGGTTAAAAATAATGCATGCATTCAATGAAAGAAAAAGTCCACTTCTATGCTTCAAGAATACACTTGGAATCCGCGCTTATATTTAATAATATTTCAACTCATATCTTCCACCCCCACCTAAAAGCTCTCGACTTTTATTCGATTATTTGCGGAGGTGCTGCACCGTTAAATAAACATTTGTTTTCACACCAAATACTCGCAACCATCGTTTTTCTTGCGCACACAATTGCTTGTTTTCTTTTCACACCTTTAAAGTAACCACAAATCGACAGAAAAGCAGAAGGGAAATGAAGTTAAATGGAAATGCAATAAAATTTTACCTCAAATTCCGCTAGACCATTTCCATTTCCGGCAGAAATAAACGGGTATTTTCACCCCCAGCTTTTCGTGAATCTAAAAGTAGCAAAAAAACACAGAAGATGTACCGATAAGGAAATAAGAAACGAGCGCAGGAAAATAAACTTAATTCGAATGCTTTAAAATAAAGCATGAAATACAAATTGCAAATTTAGGATAAAGGCTTAAAAGGCAAAACCACTACATACATCCAACGAAGGCGAAAACGTCCACTACACAATTTACATCCCTTTTTGTTTTTGTCACAATATGTTGCATGATAATAGACCCAGTTAAGAAGACAATGCAGATTGTATATTGAGATATAGTAGAGTGTTAGATAACAAAAAGCGCCTTGAGCTTAGGTCAGTTTACAATGAATGAGGACTACAAATTGTATGACTCTGTGTAAAGGGCACGAAGAAAAAAAAAACGCTTAGCTGGAAACATAGCGCGATGAATACCAGACAAGTAGCAATGAAGCGGAAAACAGTGAATGAAAAAGGAATCAAATTCAGCCTTAACAATGTTTATTACAATTTCAGCGCAACCTTCTTCCTATAAGTTTTGAATATAATCATGCGTATATACATAAGTACGGGTACTAAGTAGCATGTAGCTGCTTTCAAAGGTACAGGGTGACACAACAGGATCGCAACTTTGAAGTATGCTGTAAAAAACTAGTAACGGAAAAAGTATGACAGAATAATATATTTTCAATTTGTATGGCTTTGATGTATTGAACGCAGGTAGTCAATGGAAACCAATTACAACCGTGGTTTTAAAATGGCTACAAGACCGTAATGAAGAGCAAAATTTGTTTTTGAACTGTAGATAAAACCGATAATTTTCGCTTCTTAATTTTTAAGTGAAATTAAAAGACAAAAATTACCTGATATCTATTTCCTTAAAAAAGTAAGCTGTACATTTATATATACCGCCGCTTCTGAAAATTTCCAGAAATTCAGGAAATGCTCCAAAGAATTCCCGAAATAATCGCATTAATTCCAAAATGCTCCGAAAAAATACTAAGATGTACCGAAACAAACAATGAACAATTCAGTGAGAGAGGAGGCCAGGTTGTATGCATGTTTATAAAAAAAAATATTTATTCAAGGAAAAATGGTGGGTAGGCACTGCTGCCAATGGTAATCATCAATTACCGCCCAGCAGAGTCCGCAAAAACATCCGGAAGCATTGTTTGGAGTATGTGTCAGACTAGAAAGGTTTGTTGTATGACACTTGAGAAGTGCATATGCAAACATTTCCTAAATTTCATAAAGAAAATCTTTGCACATGCAGCAGTGCACATATCTGTGCTGCAGCCGGATTCCAACATTCGCTATCGCTAAAAATCTCTAAAATGATAGTTGGCGCGCCTAACAACATGCAACATCTAGTCACATGTCCATCGCACTGCCATATTTAGCTCATTGCACATTGCAGCTGTTAATTTTGTATGTTATATACTTTCAGGCTTTCCGGCTGCTTTTTATTTAGAGAATTTTGGCAATTAAAATTTAGCGTAGCGATTATCAGAATCCTACTGGTTAAGCGGGCTTATCGAAGTTGTAGTACGTATTTAGGCGCTAGGTGTTAGTAATCGCCTAAGCAAACAAAAATTTCCCGTTACATTTGAAAAGGGCATCTAATGCCGAAATATCGAAAAAATTTCCAAGAAGAGCGGATCAATTCAAAAAATCTCGAAAAATCACTTTAGCATTTTCCCAAAATAATCCGAGAAGTTGCCTGAAATTACGAAATGTTCAAAAAAAAAAAAACCAAATATTCCGAAAGAATTACACGAGTCATTCCGTTGTTTGTGCGAGGATTTTAACTCTCATTCCAGCACGTTTGGCATATCGGACTCGCTTTTTACTATAAAAAAAGCTATACTGTCCTCTCTCAATAAATGAAATCTTTATCATATACAATCGGCTGATGAATTTAATTCTGTAGCTGAATAGTTTTAGATCTCGACACTCCTGCTTTCCACGACTCGGCACCAAACAAAAAAAAAAAAAAAAAGGTTCCGTACGTCATGCGGACTGCGCCCTCGTGTCGGTTGGGCGGGAATAGAGGGTAAAACCGTTGGGATTAATTATTATTATTATTAACAGAAAAGTGCCGAAAAAATTCAGAAATCCCTAAAAGATTTTGAAAATCCCTAAAACAAAGTAGCGCACAACCTGAAAATTTCCACAAAAACTCGAAAAGCTCCAATAAAATCCCAAAAGTTTTAATTAATCCCGGAATGTTTCGAAAAAATGCCGGGAAGTACCGAAACAAACCAAAACTTCCCCCAAAATTTTTAAATTTATATTTAACTCAAAATTTCGAAGGTCATCAAATTAATTCTGGAAACCCGAAAAAAATTCTGAAAAAGTCCGATCGTTCCAAAAATATCTCGTGAATACTTTTCCAGGAAAACCCGAAAAGTTTCCTGAAATTCCGAATTGCTTTGAAAACATTCCGATAAATCCCGAAAAGTCCCGAAAAAATTCCGAAAACCTGTAAGAGATCTTTCCGAAAAATTCCAAAAAATTACGAAAAAAGGCGAAAAATTTGCAAGAAATCCTGAGATCTTGAAAACCCCGAAAAATGGTTGACAAATTAAAAGGAAAAATTCCAGCTTACATTTCTGGATGATTTTGAAGTGGTTGCCAAGGCCTTTAGAGCAGTTTGGCTGCCACTGCAAACTCTGATTTTATTCCGCGCCAATTATGCAGACTGCCACTTTAGGCTTATGACCCAAGGAATTCGCGCGTTGAGATTAAAATCTCTACCAGCAACCAATTGCACAAATTCATATGGCGGCCTTAATCGCTGCACCATAAACATCTCCATATGAATGTGTATAATTGATCGCTAGTAGCGGTTTTAATAGCATCGCGCGACGCGAACCCGCTAGATCATAAACCTAGTCTTAAGTATTGCAAAGACTTACAATTTCCATTTTCAGTCTTGGAGCAGTCGGTATAGAGAGATTTTAGCAAGTTCCACAAGAAAATGTCTG
The DNA here is from genome assembly GCA_029783565.1 of Rhagoletis cerasi. Taxonomy (NCBI): domain Eukaryota; kingdom Metazoa; phylum Arthropoda; class Insecta; order Diptera; family Tephritidae; genus Rhagoletis; species Rhagoletis cerasi. The sequence continues at coordinate 12,916 of JAPVRG010083341.1, forward strand.
CCCTTCTCTATTGCGCCCTTGTAGTAAAGATAAAAACGTATTTCCTTCAAAAGAAGACTTCTCTGATCAGTTCGTCACACAGGGTAAAAACAAAGGGTATTGTGACAATAATCTAAGCAACTCAAAAATAATGCAATTCACCCCTCAACTTCAATGTTTCCCCTTCCCGCTTCTAGAGTTATACTCATGGCGTTCGTACATGGCGCACACATACTCTTTTGTATCCAGCTTTTAGCGATTGTGCTATTGGCCATAGTTTTACGTCATCCCATTACAGCAGAACACGTGACGATGATCGCCCGACTAAAGCTATATATAGCCAAGGTACCAGGTTATATCAAAAGTTCACCGACACTGCACAAAAACTTTTAGCGCTCGTTAAACCTTGGAAAATCTTAAGTTTTCCGAGTACGCAAGACAATGGTTGTCTTTCTGGGATTGACAGCAAGACTCTGAAAAGTGCACCAAAGCGTTGAGACCTTCCAATTCTCTTTTCCGCTTACACAAGACTATGGTTGTCTTTCTGGGATTGACACAAGACTCTTATTCAAGATTCCCTTTGCATTTATACATAGCGCTCTGAGATATTTTTCTGATGCTATGCTAGTGCACAAACATCACACGCATAAGCGTGGATGTGTTCGAAGACTTGCACTCATTTGGAGTCCACTCCAAAAATAGCTTTCTGCCCCACTTTGGTCTTTGCTATAAAGTTGTGTAAGGCTGATGCTAGGATATTTTCACTTTGGTATGAATTTGGTGAGTTGTTACTAGGAGGACTAGCCACCAAAACCTTTGATCTATGGAAGGATGTCATAATTAGTCTGCAGCTTTTTGCTAGCACATAATCAAACTGTTTCGATTTTGGAATGGACACTTTAAGTTTTCGACGAAGAGTGGGAATATGGCCAAATGCCATCCGGACTAGGCGACTTAAATTCGTCAAAAGAGACTTGAGAAAATCTCACTGACTTCCCAGTCGTCACCCGTTAGGCTCGTACGAGTTTATTCTGCAAGTTCCTTCCATCATGCTATCCACTTACACATCTCTGTCTGTGTTAGGAATTAACCTACTGCCCGGAAATGGCCTCCAAGAGTGTGCGGAAAGTGTCCAGCAGCGATGTGTTATATAATCGATCAGATTTTCTGAGAGAGTCAAGCATAAACATTAGGTCTTCTTGAACTACTTTACTCATCCCGTCAGATTTTTTCCTCTTATATTCTTTCTATACGATATGACATTCGGACCAATCCTCTTATTTTCGGGGTTTTAACGCCCCATTCAGCAAGTTAGTTAGTACAGGAGTACATACTATGGGCGGCATGTAGTCTAAGTGCTGTTTTCTGCACGCGTTGTTTTGTGCCTGGTTCCGACAAAAAAAGTTCAGCGTTCCATCCAGTGACCGTTTTTCCCTACACGTTTCTTATCACGCAACATGCACACCCCCTCAAAATAATCAGTCAAAGGACAATGTTTTTGAAAACCATTTCTGCTTTAGATGACAGTTCGATAGCATCACCCTGTACATACAGAATTGGAGAGAAATCTTGTAATAAAATTACAAAGTACAATACTTTCCGAAGCATGGTAACAAAGTTAAGTAGGCAGAATGGAAATCATGTTATTGGTATGTATTTATTAGCGCGAATTGACCCCTCTACTGGTATAAATAACAAAACTTAAAACTCAAAGCAAAAAAAAAAAAAATCAAACACACAGCTTGTTTATGCATTCAAGTATGCAGGAATTTATTCTCTCGTTTTTCTCGCGTATTGGAGTGTATGCCATGAATTGTTACGCTGAATTGGCTGCAATGTATTTTGGCCACAAGTATATTTGAAGTATTTTTAATATCAACGCAAATACAATTTGATTTGAAAGTTTAACAAATACAGAATAATAGAAAAACTACTAGTTGCGAATGCTTTGTAATGCTCCAGGCTAAGTTCACGAAAAGGATACAAGTGAATTGTTGACAAGTACGGGATAAATAAATAAATTCCTCTTCGGACATTTATTTATATTAAATTCTCTGCCAAATAAATCAATGCAATTGTAAGAAAGCTATAAGGAGGAAAAGTTTTGTAGTTCTGTGAATCGACTTTAAAGTTTTTTTTGTTTTTTATGCGTTTAAGCTAGAAAAGTTTAGTGGTAGGGAATTGAAGCACGAATTTAAATGAAAAATATGTAGATGAGTGTGGAAATGGTTTGCCGCCGACATTTCAGTTTATACTGCATAGAGTTTTGAATTGAGTTTAGCTTAGAATTTCAGAAATAGCCAAACTTCCATTTGAAACAGAAATATTTGGCGCAAATTAGTTTGGCAAAATGTTTAATGGCGCTTAATCTTCAACTTGTAGTGTGCGTTTTGTAGTCAGAATTACTCTCAGATAAATGCATCTCTATTCCCTCGCCTAGGTTAGATAACTTTTAAAGTTGACTACAACACAAGCACTGGTCAACCTAAGTTTGTTTGAGATTAGGATGTTACACCTGTTCGATCAAAGGTGAAAATTGCTAACGGCCTTGCTACCTTGATTGGTTTCTAGGTGTACTATGTGTTGCTCTCATATACTCTCTTTACTGCATCTCATTACGAAAGTTGCAAATTCTTGCCAAAAAGTTTTCCGAAGTACTAAAATTTTGGTCTCAGGACAACTACAAAAGAAGCAGTATTTACGCTGCTGCTGAACATAGTCTCTTAATCTTCTAGTTCCGAAAAGTCTTCCCTCTTAAGGCGGTTAGGTTAGGTTATAGTGGTTGCCCCAGACAAGGGACGCACTTGGACAATTAAGAGATTGTCCTTTGTGATACCACGAGAACTGAACGGAGACCATAAGTTTAGTCGGCGAAGCGCCGTGAGTAGAGTTGGGCTTTCTAGTTCATTTCAAAGATTTAGTTCTTTTGTTCTTTTTTTGATGAACGAACAAGTTGTTCTTTTTGTTCACTTGTTCTTTGTATTTGTTAAACCAGCACGAGTTGAAAGAGAGAGTGTGTAAGTGTGCCTATTTGCTTTTGCATGCTGTCGCGCCGTCATCGTTGCGATCTCGCTTGTGTACGTACATACATGACATATTTACGCTCTTTGAGCACCAGCTCTCCTGTTCATGAACAAAAAGAACGAGGTAGTCGAAAAAAGGAACATTAACCAAAAGAA
>JAPVRG010083385.1:0-12420 GCA_029783565.1 Rhagoletis cerasi
CCAATATAATGATCTTTGGAATAATTAATTTTAAAATTAAATTAAAATAAACATCACTTACACAGTCAGCACCAACTACGGGCACGAGAAAGACAGTCAAGAAAAAATGTCCACTTCACAACTGACAGCTGAACGCCAACTAGCAGCTCGTTGATAATCACACAGGGTTGCAAACCACTCGCTACAAACCAGCTGTTTCTTCTAGCCAGGGTCGTTAGAATATTTTTTGCTAAAAATAGCATTTTATTTTTTATTGCAAATTTATTCAGAATGATAAATATTCAGCATGATTCATTAACACATACGTAAAATATTCAGCCTTATCCTGAGTTTCGCCCGAACAAAAGTTCGCCCGAACAAAAGTTCGCCCGAAAATTGTTCATCCGCCCATAGTAAATACACGGAAACAAAAATTGTTCATCCGCCCATAGTAAATACACAGAAACAAAACGTGAAAAGTGAAGCGGTTCTGGGAAAATGAAACTCATGATAAGGCTGATTGTTATTGGTTGCTATAATCTTCTTTGGTAAGAAACCGTGAATCGGAAATCAGCTGGAAGTGGTGAACCTTTTAAACAGAGAGACGAGGTGAAATGCGCCAACCATGGGTCGTATATCAGCTGTAAGTGGTGAAATGCGGCAGCGCTGAATCAGCTGGAACTTGTTTGCCCTATGTGAAACGGTTAGGGATAGTTTACATTCAGCCTAATCATGAGTTTCATTTTCCCCGAACCGGTTCACTTTTCACGTTTTGTTTCCGTGTATTTACTATGGCCGGATGAACAATTTTCAGGCGAACTTTTGTTCGGGCGAAACTCAGGATAAGGGTGATTTTTTCAACCCTTCGTTCTTTGCTCCCAAAAAATGCAGCCTTAAAAAACGCGAATTGGCAACAAAGCAGAATTGCAGTTTACTTTTGACATTTGACAGCAACTAAAAAAACAGCGCAGAAAAAGTGAAAAATTGTTGTCGGCGATTAAAAATTAATTTTTGTGTAATATTTGTGCATTTCGGCTAGAAAAAAACCACATAGCGCCATGGCGGATGCAGCAGCTCGTCAGCTGCAATATGAGTACAAAGCTGTGAGTATCCATATTGGAGAAAAATCAGCTTTTGAAATATCAATATGACATCCACAAGGCGTGAAAAATGCTGCTAAACGTTTAATTTTTTCCCGGATTTTCAGTTAAAAATAATATTTTTATTTCTGCTAGAATTCCAATCTTGTGCTGCAAGCTGATGTACGTCTCATTGAACGTCCACGTCGCGATGAGGCCACCGGGGAGGTAGTCTCGCTGGTGGGCAAGTTGGAGGGAACACGCATGGGCGACCGCTATCAGCGCACAAAACCTGAAAAAATGGAAGAGCGCAAAGCGAAGCGACAGAAGCGTGATGAGGCGCAGTATGACTTTGAGCGCATGAAAGGAGCTACTCTATTGTCGGAAGGTATAGATGAAATGGTAGGCATTGTGTACCGCCCCAAAACACAGGAGACTCGTCAGACATATGAGGTGCTACTAAGTTTCATACAAGAAGCGTTAGGTGATCAGCCGCGTGATATTCTTTGCGGTGCGGCCGATGAAATTTTGGCAGTGCTGAAAAATGACAAGCTAAAAGATCGTGAGCGCAAGCGCGAAATAGATAGTTTGCTGGGCTCCGTAACGGATGAACGGTAAAAACAAATGATATTAAACTAATGCTTCCATTCTAAATATTGAAATACATTTTCCGTGCAGATTTGCTTTGCTGGTAAATCTTGGCAAGAAAATCACTGATTTTGGCTCGGATGCTGTAAACGCCTTGAGTATTGCTGGCAATGAAGAACAAATAGACGAGACTTACGGCATCAATGTGCAATTTGAGGAGTCAGAGGAAGAAAGTGATAACGACATGCACGGTGAAATACGGGACGAAGATGGCCAGGAGGAAGGCGAGGAAGCGCGCATCGATCATACATTGCACGCAGAAAATGTAATTTTTAAAGTTGCTTTAACGTTTGATAAATTTAATTAATATCTTTCCTCTGCTTTAGTTACTCACAGAGGAGGCTGGTAATGTAAAGAAGGAGCGAGCCTTGCATCCATTAGATATTGACGCATACTGGCTGCAGCGTTGCCTTAGTAAATACTATAAGGACGCTATGGTATCGCAGAGCAAATCCGCTGACGTTTTGAAAATCCTCAAGGACGCGTCCGACGAACGAGACTGCGAAAACCAACTCGTTCTCCTACTCGGTTATGACTGCTTCGACTTTATCAAACAACTGAAAATCAATCGCCAAATGATTTTATACTGCACCATGTTGGCATCAGCGCAAACGGATAGCGAACGTCAACGTATCAGAGAAAAGATGCGCAATGACAGCCATTTAGCAAAGATTTTGCGTCAGTTGGATACTGGAAAGTCAGAAGAAGACGACTATGGCAATTCTTCGCGTACCAATAAAAGGGGCAAAGAGGAGAATGATGACTCTGGACAAGGCATGGCCGGTCAAGTCGCTGGAGTACGGCAAGTGCTCGAGTTGGAAGAGATAGCTTTTACACAGGGATCTCACTTCATGGCAAATAAAAGGTGTCAACTGCCTGACGGTTCGTTCCGCAAGCAACGCAAAGGCTATGAAGAAGTGCATGTACCCGCACTCAAACAAGTGCCGTTCGAGGATAAGGAAGAGCTGCAACCTATAGATAAGTTGCCGAAGTATGTGCAGCCAGTATTTGAAGGCTTCAAAACGCTCAATCGTATACAGAGTCGCTTATGGAAGGCCGCACTCGACAGCGATGAGAATATGTTGCTATGCGCGCCCACCGGTGCTGGCAAAACGAACGTGGCCCTGCTAACAATGATGCGTGAAATTGGCAAGCACATTAATGAAGATGGCACAATTAATGTGGACGAATTTAAAATCATCTACGTAGCGCCAATGAAGTCCTTGGTACAGGAAATGGTGGGCAATTTCGGTCGTCGCTTGTCTTGTTATAATTTGACTGTCTCAGAGTTGACGGGCGATCATCAGCTAACGCGCGAGCAAATAGCCGCCACGCAAATTATAGTTTGCACACCAGAAAAGTGGGATATTATCACACGCAAGGGAGGTGAAAAGACCTTCACAAGCCTTGTCCGATTGGTCATCATCGATGAAATCCATTTGTTGCATGATGAACGTGGCCCGGTGCTTGAGGCGTTGGTGGCTCGTACAATTCGTAATATTGAAACCACACAGGAGGATGTGCGCTTGGTAGGCTTGTCCGCTACGCTGCCAAACTATCAAGATGTAGCAACATTCTTGCGCGTTAAACCGGATAAAGGACTATACTATTTCGACAACAGCTTCCGTCCAGTGGCGCTGGAGCAACAGTACATCGGCGTGACTGAAAAGAAGGCGTTGAAGCGCTTCCAAGTCATGAACGAAATCGTTTACGAAAAAACAATGGAACACGCAGGCCGCAATCAGGTGCTGGTGTTTGTTCATTCGCGCAAGGAAACTGGAAAGACTGCGCGTGCAGTGCGCGACATGTGCCTAGAGAAGGACACGCTTGGTAGTTTCCTGCGCGAGGGATCGGCTAGCATGGAAGTGCTGCGCACCGAGGCGGAACAGGTGAAGAACACGGAGTTGAAAGAGTTGCTGCCCTATGGATTCGCCATACATCATGCAGGCATGACACGTGTCGATCGTACGTTGGTGGAGGATCTTTTCGCCGATCGTCACATACAGGTCCTAGTGTCCACTGCAACACTGGCTTGGGGTGTTAACTTACCCGCGCACACAGTTATAATCAAGGGCACCCAAGTTTACAACCCGGAGAAGGGTCGTTGGGTGGAGCTTAGCGCTCTCGATGTGCTACAAATGTTGGGACGTGCTGGTCGCCCGCAATACGATACCAAAGGCGAGGGCATACTCATCACCAATCACAGCGAATTGCAGTTCTATCTCTCGCTGCTCAACCAGCAGCTTCCCATCGAGTCACAGTTCATCTCTAAAATGCCCGACATGTTGAATGCCGAAATCGTGCTCGGCACAGTGCAGAATTTGAAAGACGCTGTGCATTGGCTTGGCTATACGTACCTATACATACGTATGCTGCGCAACCCCACCTTGTATGGTATATCGCACGACGCAATACGCGACGATTCGCTGCTGGAGCAACATCGCGCAGATCTTATACACACTGCTGCGCTACATCTCGATCGCAGCGGCCTCGTCAAGTACGATCGCAAAAGCGGTCAGTTCCAGGTTACCGAGCTGGGACGCATAGCCTCCCATTACTACTGCACGCACGAAACAATGATGACCTATAACCAGCTATTAAAGCAAACGCTCAGCGAGATCGAGCTGTTTCGCGTTTTCTCACTCTCCTCGGAGTTCAAACACATTGCTGTGCGTGAAGAGGAAAAATTGGAACTGCAAAAGCTGATGGAACGTGTGCCCATACCCATCAAGGAATCGATGGAGGAGCACAGCGCCAAGGTGAACGTACTACTGCAGGCGTACATTTCACAACTGAAGTTGGAAGGATTTGCGTTGATGTCGGACATGGTGTTCATAACTCAATCTGCATCGCGTTTAATGCGCGCAATCTTCGAAATTGTGCTGCATCGTGGCTGGGCACAGCTGGCCGACAAGACACTGACGCTCTGCAAGATGATCGACCGCCGCATGTGGCAATCTATGACGCCGCTGCGTCAATTCAAGAAGATGCCCGATGAGATAGCCAAGAAGTTGGAGAAGAAAAATTTCCCTTGGGAGCGCTTATACGATTTGGAGCCAAATGAGATTGGTGAGCTGATACGTGTGCCGAAGCTGGGTAAAACCATACACAAGTTCGTGCATCAGTTCCCTAAGTTGGAGCTTTCGACGCATATACAACCCATCACGCGCGCCACTTTGCGCGTTGAGCTCACAATCACGCCCGATTTTCAATGGGACGAGAAAGTGCACGGCCTATCTGAAGGATTCTGGATTCTAATTGAAGATGTGGATTCCGAGGTGATTTTGCATCACGAATTCTTTTTGCTGAAGGAGAAATATTCACAAGACGAGCATCAAATTAAGTTTTTTGTGCCGGTTTTCGAACCGCTGCCACCACAATATTTTCTACGCATCGTGTCCGACCGCTGGATTGGCTCGGAGACCCAGCTGCCGGTATCTTTTAGGCATTTAATATTACCGGAGAAAAATATGCCACCCACAGAATTGCTCGACTTGCAGCCACTGCCCATATCTGCACTGCGCAAGCCGAAATTCGAGGAGTTCTATGTTGAACGCTTCCCACAGTTCAATCCAATTCAAACGCAGGTCTTCAATGCGGTCTACAATAGCGACGACAATGTGTTTGTAGGCGCTCCTACAGGTTCCGGCAAAATGACCATAGCCGAGTTCGCTATTATGCGTCTATTCTCGCAGCAGGCCGAGGGTCGCTGTGTTTACTTGGTGTCGAAGGAGGCGCTCGCCGATCTGGTATTTGCCGATTGGCACGCCAAGTTCGGCGGCCTTTCGCTCAAAGTTGTCAAGCTAACCGGCGAAACTGGCACCGACTTGAAGCTACTCGCTAAGGGTCAAATAATCGTCACCACCGCCGACAAATGGGATGTGCTGTCGCGTCGTTGGAAGCAGCGTAAAAACGTGCAAGCAGTCCATCTTTTCATAGTCGATGAGCTCCAGTTGGTAGGCGGTGAAGATGGCCCTGTTTTGGAAGTAGTTTGCTCGCGTATGCGTTATATCTCCTCACAAATCGAGAAACAGATTCGCATTGTTGCGCTCTCCTCATCGTTGGCCGACGCGCGCGATGTCGCACAGTGGCTCGGCTGCAATGCCAATGCCACATTCAATTTCCATCCCAGTGTGCGTCCCATCCCGCTCGAGCTGCACATTCAAGGTTATAACATCACTCATAATGCCACTCGTATCGCTTCAATGTCTAAGCCTGTATACAATGCAATCATCAAATACAGTCCCCACAAGCCCGTCATTGTCTTTGTTTCTTCGCGTAAGCAAGCGCGCTTCACCGCTATTGACATACTGACATACAGCGCATCGGATATGCAACCGAATCGTTTCTTCCACGCCGAAGAAGAGGACATCAAACCTTTCCTGGATCGCATGACCGACAAGACGCTAAAAGAAACACTTTCTCAGGGCGTGGCCTACATACACGAGGGGCTGACAGCCTCCGATCACCGCCTGGTGGAGCAGCTGTTTGATTCCGGCGCCGTACAAGTGGCGGTGGTGGCGCGCGATCTCTGCTGGGGCATGAGCATTTCAGCGCATTTGGTCATTATTATGGACACGCAATTCTACAACGGCAAGAATCATTCCTATGAGGACTACCCCATAACAGATGTGTTGCAAATGATCGGACGCGCTAATCGTCCGATTGAAGATGCGGATGCCAAATGTGTGCTGATGTGTCAATCGTCGAAAAAGGACTTCTTCAAGAAATTCATAAATGAGCCCTTGCCAATTGAGAGCCATTTGGATCACCGTTTGCACGATCACTTCAATGTTGAGGTGGTCACGAAAACCATCGAAAACAAGCAGGATGCTGTTGATTATCTCACATGGACTTTCTTATATAGGCGTCTGACGCAAAATCCAAACTATTACAACTTGCAAGGAGTCACGCATCGCCATCTCTCCGATCACTTGTCAGAGTTGGTCGAAAATACTCTCTCCGATTTGGAGCAGTCCAAATGCATCAGCATTGAGGATGATATGGACACTTTGCCGCTGAATCTGGGCATGATTGCTGCATATTATTATATTAATTACACTACAATTGGTATGAATGTTTAAAATTTGTTGCTGTCATTGCTTATTTTTTTATAAACTCTTCCCGTTTCAGAACTTTTCAGTTTGTCATTGAATAGCAAAACCAAAGTGCGCGGCTTACTGGAGATCATCTCTTCGGCGGCGGAGTATGAAGACATTGTGGTGCGCTATCATGAGGAAAATATATTGCGCACACTATCACAACGTCTGCCAAACAAATTGACGGGACCCAACGATACAGCACCAAAGTGAGTAGCTTTTCCCACAATTTTTCAGAAAAGATGACTATTGGACATTATATACCATGAACGATAATGCCACCCCACCCTTCAGTTGCAGTAGCTTCCCTGACATAATAGCTCGCCCAGGTCTGATAAATAGCATTACTTTACATCCGCGGATCACCGTACCTATATCAACTTAAACAAAGCTGATTGGGACGGCTTCGTGGAATTTACAGAGAACTGCTTATCCGCTGTTGACGAGCTAGCGTTGAAATTGGCGAAAGCACGGCATTCCACGGTACTGGAAGGCAAAGGGCCTCTACTTATCCAGACTCGACACTGATGAACCTAACTTATGCCCCGCAAGACACTAACCACCTCATGCCGCCTTAAAACCACTTAACTAATAGCTCTCCCTTTGAACCGACACAACAGCACGATTCTGTGTCTACTCTTGGTTGGGTTTGACAGCGATCCACATACTAGCTTATCTCAGTCCTGCCTAGTAGCATTAATAAATAAAGTATTCAAGAAATATCCTTTCATTTAATACAGATTCAACGATCCCCACATTAAGACAAACCTGCTGCTACAAGCCCACTTATCGCGACTGCAATTGGGTCCAGAATTGCAAGGCGACACAGAGTTGATTTTGGGCAAGGCTATTCGCCTCATTCAGGCCTGTGTCGATGTACTTAGCTCGAATGGTTGGCTCTCGCCGGCTGTAGCCGCTATGGAGTTGGCACAAATGGTGACACAAGCCATGTGGAGCAAAGATTCGTATTTAAAACAGTTGCCGCACTTTACAGCCGATATCATTAAGCGTTGCACTGAAAAGGTATGTTAAAATAAGCGCTTGAGCTTGAAAAAATTCTAACTTTATATTGATAATTTATTTGATTTGCAGAAAATCGAAACCGTTTTCGACATTATGGAGTTGGAGGATGATGATCGCTCTCGCCTGCTGCAGCTGTCCGACGCACAAATGGCTGATGTGGCGCGCTTCTGTAATCGTTACCCCAACATAGAAATGAACTTTGAAGTACTGGATAAGGATCGCATAAATTCCGGCTCGACGGTGAACGTTGTTGTGCAGCTGGAGCGTGAAGATGAAGTTACAGGCCCGGTCATAGCACCATTCTTCCCACAGGTATGCTGAAGAGACAACGTTTTTTTTCGAAACTTTATTTATAACTTCTCTTTTCTGCTATAGAAACGCGAAGAAGGTTGGTGGGTGGTGATTGGTGATCCAAAAACCAATTCGCTGCTATCGATTAAGCGTCTGACACTACAGCAGAAGGCGAAAATAAAATTGGACTTTGTTGCGCCCAGTCCTGGCCGTCATGAGTACACTTTGTACTATATGAGTGATTCATATTTGGGCTGCGATCAGGAGTATAAGTTCTCCATTGAAGTGGGCGATTTCCAGTCGGAAAGTGAAAGCGAGTCGGATTAAATTTGCTTAAACATAAGAAATATATCATCTACATAATACTTGGTATTCACTTATCGTTAGTCGTAGTTCAACGTTTTTTCGTGTATTTTGCATACATTTGCATATTTTAAGTGTGCGCAATTTGGCAAGTGTCCGAAAAAAAAAATAAACAAAAAAAAACATATTTAATTTGAGCATGATTTACTTTATTCGTAATTTGTAAGCACGGCAATATTATCAAATTCAAATCCGAAGTTACACAATTTAAATTACGCGACAGCACCGATTAAGGACTTAATCATGGCCTTGCATTAATACATTTTCAAACCCTCATATTTGTGAAAAATTATCTGTTAACTTAAATCAAAATGAATTGCACGTTTAAATTATGTTCAAGTATTCGAAGCTTTAAGCCTGACCTACAGACACTGCAGACCCGCGACTGTTGGCATTATTGCCGAATGGGCCATTAGCAAAACTGTTTGTACTGGCAAAGTTGATCACCTGTCCATTGGGTAGCCGATACATCTGACTCATCGAAGCGCCGGCGGAATTTTGAAATCCAAGCGATCCCAACTGCGAGGCTTGCGCTAAGGTGCCCGCTGAGGAGGCGCCAAACGCGCCATTTGGTCCAAAAGCATTGAACGCCTGCGAACCAGCATTCGAAGCGGCCGAGTTCGGGCCCTTTCTATCAAAGGCTGAAGCATCAGCGGTGGCCTGCGATTGCCCATATTGTGGTGGGAATGGCTGGACTTGTGGTCGACGCTTAACACGCACGTGCTCTAGCAATGAAGCGCTATTCAAAGGCATATTGAAAGGTATGCTACGCACACGTCGCACTTGTGGTTTCAAATTGGTTTTTGGTTTGATGTAGAGCGAAGACTCAACTACCACTTCATCGAAAGCAGCGCCATTGGCAGCTATTGCAAAAGCGAGAAAGAGGAATGAAAGAAATTTTAGTTACATTTCTGTTGTAATGCAGTGGTTTTTGCTTTTACTCACGCATTGGCGCACTGGCTATGTTATCGTCACTAACAAGATTTAAGCTGGACGCGCTGCAGCATGCCGCTATGAGCGTTAAAGCCGCAGAAATTGTTAGAAAATTCATATCAAACTCAGTGTATGCTCTTCGCTTAAAAGTGTACACAAAAGTTTCAGCACAACGTCCAAAAAGTTGGTCTTCACCAAGCGACGATCAAAAGTAGACTATCGCCTGAGTCATTGACTGAGTCGCAGACAACTCTCGCTTTTTGTAGCTGCCACTCATGGTCAGCGCTAAATGGCTAAGCAACCAGCAAAGGTAATAATGAGCGGCTTAAGTATCGGCATTTAACAATATGTGAGACAGAAGCGGGTGTCTAAGATTGCATTGAGAAAAGGGCAAAGTAAAAAGTAAGGACCGTGGACAGAGAACTACTTAGGTACGTTGAGCTTGGTTGGAAACAGAGTTCTTAATTCACTACAGGAGGGAGGGCATTTAAGGTCTACAAACCGCTTCCGCTAGGCGAAAATTTAAAGCTTTGAATTGCATATGTATATCAAACCATTTTTGAAAATTTACTTAAAACCAAATCTCATACAACCAGAAGCTTTTCGTCCCCACATACATGAATATATCGTAGCCTGGGTAAAAGATTATCGTATGTTATTCACGTTTCCTACGCGCTTACGACAATCTTTTACCCAGGCGATGATATGTGTATACATATGTATGTACATAATCTACATACGTCAATGCTATGCTCCACACGCGCAACAGCTCAAGCATATTTATTGTCTAACTAACGAACTTGCCCGACCGCTGGGGGAAGACCAGAAACGTTACGCAGCCTCAAACAAACAATAGCTGTGCCTTAAAATAACCATAGCTTTAACCAGTAAGCCAGTGGAGACAAAGTAGCAGGGCACTACAAAATCGAAGCATCGCCCATAAGTGGACAGGGCGGCAATCAAGCCAACTGGTTTTCTCAACTCATTACGGAAGAAAACTAGTTTTGGGATTTCCTTTGAAAACAGCTATAAATAAATAAATAAATAAGGCAACAAGTGAGCGTATGTATGTTTAGCGTATGTATGGTTAAGTAAACATATGTTTGAGAAAGAGCTGATCATAGTGGGAAAGAGAAGTGAGTGGAGGAAAAGGGAAGACAGATATTGAAAGAGAAATAAGAGAGTGCGATAAGAGAGCGGAAGAAGAAATGATCAAAATCAGGAAATCCGCACTAAATTAAAACCGTTGAAATTTAAATATACATATGGCACTAGCTTAGAGCGAAAAGTTACTTAATCCATTTTTACAATTTTACAGGAGGAAAAAAAAACTTCGAATCGAAATTTTCTTCGAGTATTTTGAAAAACTTTGAATACAACATTTTGCGTGTTTAAAGCAAAGAAAATCTCCATACAAATCAGAAGGATTCCATGTTAATTTAAAGAAATAAAACGAGTATCTTAATCCTTTTGGAAACGATTCATTTTTGATTTCTCTTGATTCTAATATCAAAATATGAGCCTTCACAAAAAGTGAACTTAGCACTTTTTCACTCTTAGGTTGACGGCAGAGTGTTTGCTAGAAGCGATGCTATGATATAAAATACATGCGAAGCAACAAAAAGTTTTTAAATTTAAAATATACATATGTATTGTTTTTTTTAACGAACAGCGGACAAAAATTAGCTTTGCGGTACCTAGGAAACATGATAACAATTTTAATCAAATATTTAGTAGTTATAGAATTCATGTGAACTAAATAACTCAGTTGCATTTATGTATATCTTTATTTGGACTTATTATTGTAATATGTTTAGGTATTACATACATATACGTAATAAGAGCAAAAATGAGCCACTTTACAATGATAAACAAAATCATAAAAGTTCGTAAATAGAGTATCCTGCAAACCATGCTTTGAGAGTATTCTGAATAGTATAGAAATCTTAAATAATTAGTAAAGAAAGCATTATTTCCTTACCGATTTTTTGCCGAATTTTCTAAGATTAAATGTACTGTACACACTTCGATGCTTTTACGAAATTTCGGAAGAAAATCGCAGCGATGTGAAGCATTTGCTCAGAATCTGTTTTAGAATTTTTTTTAGGAAACCGTACAGAAATTTCTCTACGAGTTCGTGTCAACCGCTTCATATGATTTTCCTTAAAGATTCGTAAAAAATCGGAACAAACTCCCGATACTTTTAAAGAATTCGTTCAGGGAACTGTGGTTTGCAAGGATAGAAGGAGCAGTACATTAAATTCTTCCGTTGTAATTTATTTTTCTAATTACATACATACATAAATGTGTATGCATATCAAATAACAAACCGGCACAGATATATGTATTTATCTATTGGCTGAGCAAAGTGCATTATGAAATTGTTTATATCTACATACAAATGTGCATTGGAATAGTAATAGTAGTAAGTAGAAATTAGTATACTATGCACTATCTCTGCGAGCAAGTACTGTGTAAGTGTGTAAAAGTATTATTTATGTAATTAAACCTGCGCCAATATATTTAACTATGTATGTATGTAGGTATGTAGATTGTATTGAACATCGACTTTGATGTAATTGATTTTTTAATATTATTTACTAACACAAAATTCATTTACTGTCTGAGATCGCTTAAATAAGATTACAAATATAATGTATGTATGTAACGTGTGGAAAAAATTATATGCATATGATATTTTAATGCTTAAGAAGGCTTACATACAACGTCAGCTTGGAGTTAAGTTTCAGTTGTATTCAAAGATGGTAAAGGTCTTATTTATTTCAACCTGATATTTTAAACACCCCTAACTCCAAGCTGACTTTGTAAACCTTTTTTTATGAATAAAAAACTATTTTTGAACATATATTTAATACTCATATATCAATACCTTCCTATCTTCCTAATGTGCAAATTTTCTGTCAATCATTATTTGCTGAAACTGTGCAAATGTATGTTCTGCGCATGCGCGGGCTTTGTTAGTGTTAGTGAATTGTAGTAGCGTG
>JAPVRG010083425.1:1033-12037 GCA_029783565.1 Rhagoletis cerasi
ATACATTCGAGATGAGCAAAGGTAATAAATGTTGTGTAAATTTTTTAAATGCAGTAAATACATTTTGATGCATTATAATGTATCACACAGATAATTTGAGAGTGCTCAGGCGCAGACTTCGCAACGACCAAAATCCCTTTGAGATTACAACAGACGGGCACTTCATTGATTTATATCGGTTTCCTAAAGCGTTGTGCCTGGAATTAATAGATGAATTAATGCCATTTATGCCGAATTCGCAACGGATACATGCTAATCCGTGTCATGTAATTATTTTAAGCGCCATGCCCACAGACATAAAGTTCCCAAAACGCGAAGACTTCCCGGCACTCAAAATAAAATTCAATGAAAAATACCAATTTCCTGGAATAATGTGATGCTGATTATATCGTTGGCTGCTAGCGCTCGGTTCGGAGGAATTGCTCATGACTCATATATGTATGTATCTGGCGTCGCTCTCGAGCTTACAGAGCTCTGGGGGAGCTTTATGAGGCCGGTGAGCGCGATTTTTGGCTTCTTGGTAATAGTGGCTACCCACTGTAGGTACAATTTACATTATTTTTCTTAGATAAAGAGCTAAAGCTAATATAAATTTTAAAATAGCCTTGGCTGATTACACCAATTAGTGCAACATCATGTACCGCAGAAGATCGCTACAATATAGCACACAAGTCAACTCGAGCTCTTGTAGAAAGATGCATTGACTTACTTAAAAGCAGATTTCGCTGTCTGTCGAAGGAAAGCGCCCTTTTCTACAGTCCACCGAAAGCAGGCCTCATAATCAACGCTTGCTTGTTTTTACACAACTACTTGATTCGGGCTAGAGTGCCGTTCGATGAAATCTATTAAGAAGACTCTGATGAACCTGATGAATGTGGTGGCTGTTTCAACGCCAAATATATTATCACTTGCAAAAAGACAGCGATTGCAAATTGTTCAAAATACTTTTACTAATAACATTCAAAATTAGATTGCAAAAATTCAACTTTTTATTTTATATGCGTATTTTTACTTTTGTACATATATTAAAAAATATTCATTGGTATTTTATATTTCCAAATGCCTTAGTTCTTTTTGAAGGCAGTTTTTATCACATGTAAGTTTTGTATATAAATTCATCAAAAAGAGAACTTCATATATTATTAAAAGCTAAAAAAAATTCATATTTTCTTAAACTCTAAAAAAATTAAAAATAAAAACTACTTCATATTTTCTCAAACTCGAATGGCCTTATTCATAAAAAATAAAATAGACTTAAAAAGCTTTATAAGTTGGCGCTTTCATACATTTTTCAATTTATAAACATTTTTAAAGCTATTTTATCTTTTATGAATAAGGCTATGCAAATATTAAGAATAAAAAAGATTTCATGTTTTTTTAAGCATTACAAAAAATGTAAAACAAAAATCGCTAATTCACGAAAAACAAATACAGCCTTGCCCGTAAGTACTAGGCACCCTAATATCAAATGATTTTTTCGTATTAAAAAGTGAAGTCAGGGTTATTTCTTAGTGAATTATTAAAGAATAAAGCAATCAGTGAGAAAAACATTATTATTTGATCGGTTTTATTCATAGAAAATAGATAACCGTTATCAATATTTTAATTTTTTTTAACCAAGACTTTCTATAATGGTAACTTCTCCATCTTTTTTTTACGTATAAATAGGCTGTGAATAATTTTTTTACATATGAAACGTTTTTGACAGTCGGTTTCACTGTTTCACAGAACGAGAATCGTCAGGGTTGTGAAAAAATTAAAAGTTTTGTTTCGTTTCACATTTTTTTCACATTTTGACGTTTCTTTTCATATTTTCACTGATCGCGAATCGAGAGTGCAATGAAAACGTGAAAATAGTTTTTATTTCACCGTTTCACAGAACGAGAACTGAGCCCCAGTTGTTTGCATGCAAAAAAGATTTATCGCGAACTGGTAGTAGTTCGAAATGTACTAGAAGCGAACCAATTCAGAACTAGGGATTTTCCCTACAGGGTGCATACATACATATGTATATACAATTGCATGAATTTCCACTTTTACTTGAATAAGCCAAAATAGTGATGTTACGAGTACATTATTAGTTTCAAATAGACAAAGCAAGAAATTCAAAATCGAAAATTACCAACACTTGACGTAGAGAAGATACGGGGACAGCATTTTACATATGTATAAATACATACATACATAGAAACATATTAAAAAATATCTATTTGAAGGTATTCAGCTGGTAAGACCTTGTCTATTCGCCAAAAGACCAAAGAAGCATCCAGCTTTATACACTCTAAACACAAGTATGCCATCGCTTGTGTGCCACCATAAATTTCGGAAGGCGTACTGGGGGGTGGCGACAATTGCGGTATTTATGCAATTAGAAATACTCCTGCGGTGAGCATAAATACACATGTACTGTGAACATTACATATATGAATTTATGTGTATATTTGGTGTTGGAAAGCTTTACTAAATGCTCAAAACGAGAGCATTTTGCACACATTGCATATGAACATATTTGTCTAAGTATGTACATTGTACATAGGTGTGTATGAATGTATGTACATACACTTATGATGACGTATGCCATGCTATTTATGTGTTGTTGACTTGTTTTTAGTAGGAGTAGTTTTTGTTGCTGTTGTTGTTTTGAGACCATGCCACAGCCTGTTGAATGCCACATTGCGCTCACAACGACCGGAAGTTAATAACAAATAATATTATTGCCCTGTTATATGGATGTGTAGTTGCTGTTTTTGTTTTTTTGTTTTTTTTTGTTGCCGACAATACTTTTTTGCCGCTTGTTATTGCCACTATGTAATATTACCAATCATGCGTACAACAATGTATGGCTTCCTTTCGTATCTTGACCACATTGCAGGTTATATATGAAGTATGTATGTACATACATACGTACCTTAGTTCACATTTTTTCAGTCAATTAAAATATACGCGAATAAATCCTTATTTGAGGTAGGTACCTACATATATATAAAGGAACTATCTAACATCGACCATGAAATGCAAAAAGCCATAACTAACTAAAATTTTGTATTGCATAAAATGATGTGGGGACTTGTAATTCGATGAAATTCGATGCATCATAATCAATCAAAAAGTGAATTTCGGATTTTTAGTTGGTTACGGCTTTTTGCATTTCAGCGACGATGTCAGATGGGGCCTTTCTATATTTAGGTAGCGATATGTAGTTTTAATATATGTATTCATAAAAACATATTAATATACATAGTTACATACTTACATCAAAAGTTATGGAGTAATTTCTACTTGCTGTTTTAAATAGTCTGATCGATATTTTAATTACAAAAAATGTTGAGTTTCATTTAAGGGTATTAAATTACCAAAGTCCGTTAAACACACTACACATTATGTGGTAGCTCTATGCATGCCATTGGGCATAAAGTACGAGTTTCTGCCTCTGAGGGACCCATAAGAATTATCGGCCATGTAAAGAAAGAAAAAAATGTTTTATCCTAAAACATATGAAGTTTCTTCTTCTTATTGATTGGCGCTGTAACCGCCTAACTGATTTTGGCCAAGTCAAATGAAGCAAGCCAGTCGTTTCTGGTTTGTGCCAACTGACACCAATTGAAATTGCCAAGTGAAGCCAAGCCCTTTTCCACCCGATAGTTTCATACGAGGGAGGCCTTGCTCTTCTACCACCAGCGGGTAACGTGCTAAAAACTTTCTGGGCAGGAGCGTCTGCTGCTCTATGTCCATCTCGCTGTAAAGCTCATACAGCTCATCGTTCCATCGTCAAAGGCCCGTCAAGCTTCCGCAGAATCTTTCTCTTAAAAACTCTTAGAAGCGCCACACCAGGTGTTTTAATTGTCCATACTTCTGCGCCATACACTAGAACGGGGCGATGATTGACTTATAGAGCGTGGTTTTCGTACGACGAGAGAGGACTTTACTCCGAATTGCACCCCGAAGTACACTTAAACACTGGATGTATACCTTCCGGTATATCAAAGCACGATCGATATTTTCTCGTTTTTCGCTCTGGAGAAAGCAATGTAGCTTGATGGATTTTCGTATTCTGGAACCTTGTGTTGCAGCATTACACAGCCACACAAAAAAAGTGCCGGGGTTCGGGTATCAGACTATACTTTTTTCTCGCAGTGCGCTTCCTCATTCTTTCTTAGGTATTTTGATGCGCTAAACACAAATCTGAAATACGTTTTGCTACATCACGTCAGGACTTTTTCCAAACCTCAAATAAGCTGTCTGTCACATAATATCCGCCATGTTCAGACATACTCGAGTTTCATCCTTCTAACTTTATTAGTTCAAAAAAATGAAAATAATGAAAAGAGCATTTTCGATACCTATTCGTTCTTATGAACCAAAGAAATTTATAATTTTATCTACAGAAATTTCTTTTTCATTTGGTACCAAGGCGAATTCATATAAGGTAGTGTTACCACATAGAACAGCTGATTTAATTCGCCTCGGTACAAAAATGTCAAAATTTTTTATTTTGCAAAGCGAGAAAGTGAGAGTGCTGGAATTTTCCTTCCCTCATTCCCTCGAGAATGGAATAGCTGAAATTTTACATTTGTGTACCGAAAGCAAAACAAAATACAAGTAAGCTTTTGTTTTTGTACTACCGCTACCACGTTATATTAATCCGCCTTGTTTGGTACCCATATTGTTCTTCTACATACATTCCACTGAGTTTTTTAAATAATTTTTTGCAGGGACCGAAAATAGGAATTCTTATTTTCAAATTTTCAATGAAAAAAATCGAAAGCTTCTAAATATCGTTGAGAAGTTTCGAGTATATATATGTGCATGATTTTTGATGTCCTGTATGAATATGATACGATTTAAAAATTTTTGAGGGATGTATATAAAAATCATAATTGATAATTACATTTTTAATTTTCATCAATCGCTCAGAATATATAAACATATAAAGAGTCATATTTTTTTATCAAAATAAAACTCATTTTCGAGTGTTATTTTTCTCTCTCTGAACTAATGATTATTTTTTATGTTTAATTTTTTTGATCAGCAAAGATCATTATTTTTTGAGTTTTATTTGTTTCATCAAAAATAATGATTAGTTTTTGAGTTTTATTTTTTGATCGAAAAAAGCAGTGTGTTTTTCGATCTGCCAAAAAAAATATAACTCAAATATTAATTATTATTTCTGAGAGATAAAATAACGCTCAAGAAATGAGTCTTAATTTCGATAAAAAAAAATAATTATTATTTTTGATGAAGGAAAATACAACTAAAAATAAAATAATCATTATTTTAGAGCGAAAAAATAACATTCAAAAAATTAGTTTTATTTTTAATCAAAAAAATATAAATCGACATATAATTTTTGTTTCTAAGCAATACAATAAAACTCAGAAGTGTATTATGTATTATTATTGATCGCAAATTTTAAAATCTTGAAATAATGATTAAATATCAATATTTTTGATAGAACTCATAATTATTACGGTTCCTGATTTTTTGAGTTAATCATGTCCTTGAAATTTCAAAGTCTTAAAAGCGCAGTTTCCCTATGTTTGCCCTCTTGTTTCGTGAGTATATTGATTGTTTCACGTTTTTGATTTTCTTTTTTGTTTTTGTCGCATGGTGTTATAAGTTCTAATAAATGTGAAATCGCATTTTCACGTATACATACAAACGTAATACGGTCATTTCCATGTTTGGCAAAATCTGGCCTGGCTTATGGAACATGGAAAGGTTTTCACCCCAAAAAAATAAAAAAAAATTAATAAACTCGAATTCTTAGCCACTCTTCTTAGTGCACATAACTATACTAAAATTTAATGCGCTTTAGAACTGCATCTTGAAATTTTCTGATTAAAAGGTTTGAAATTTCGATGAAAATTCGTTGGTTTTTTAATTTTGTATAAAGTTTGAAAATTTGATTTACATCGTTTTGGTTATAGCATGAACAATATTTTTGTAAAAAAAAAACAGTAACAAAAAATTTTTAGCTTGCAAAACATTGAAATGGATGTATATAACTAGATATCGTTGGAAATCCGTTTAATAATTAAAAATTTTTTTTGTGGGGATGGCGAGGGCCCACACATGTATATTACCACCGGGCCTTGACTTTTCCTTCCCTGAGAAGAGGTCCAAACCATAACCGTTTATTCATTTTCCTGTATTTCCCTTTTCCTTTCCCTTAAACCACCTCTCAGTACAGATAAATATTTTCCACAAATGCGATTTATGATATCTACGTACGTATTTCAGTAAACCCGTCTTAATGAGTTCCCATCCTCTACCCGGTTCCACCCTTCTCTATACTTATTTTATTTCTGTTACGTGGTGTAAGGTTTTAAATACAAATATATATTAAAGTCGTCGCACTTTTAGCGCAAACTTTGCTAACAACTTGCATACGAGTACGTACATATTATTTATTGTATTGCGGAAATGGGTAAAAAATTGGATCAGCTTTAGTTTCAAATGCAATATGCTCATTCTTCGAAAAGCCACACAAAAATGCACCTGATAAAAGACAAAAAACTAAAATGCAAGACACCTCTGGCGGCCAATTCCAGGAAACACATTTTAAACTACGTAAATGTTTATAAGCTTATTTAAGCTGTACTGGCAAGAAATCAAAGTAAAAAACAAAGAAAACGAAAACAAGTAAAATGAGAGTTGGAAAAATAAATGATGAACTTGCCATTGAGTAGGAAAATTTCAGACAAAAAACATAAAAAATATGTATTTACATAAATACATAGCCCCGCAAAATTTGTAAAAAAATATATACAAAAAACAAGTGCAAAAAAAATGTTGAGCAATTTTTAATTCTTGTTTTTTTTTTATTTACTCTATACCAGTCACTTTCACAACACTATTTTGCGAAAAGAAAGAAGGCGCGAAAACATTTTGTAGGAGTTTCTCTGGAGCCAAATGGCAGATGCAATGATGCAGCAGCAACGCTGCGGTGATACGAGCTGGTAGAACAGCTGATATGAGCGCAAACAGGCAAGCAAGCAAACAAACCGCAAGTGTATGCAGCAATAGCAACAACAAAAAACCAGCCTTTTGGCAGGGCGAATGCGGAGTGCAAGCATGTACATACATACATACATACATACATAAATACGATATAGAAAGCCTAGCAGCAACCACAGCACAAGGCAGTGCGCACTTCACACCAGCCCAACAACAGCAATCGCTCAACTTGCTTACACCGGAAATATAAAATTACACACTGAACACTTGAAAAATATGCGCCGCTGCAACGACACCAGCGCATTCACATCAAAACACACACACACACACCGTTGCATATGCCCGCTGCATACAGCTTATTTGAGTGAGTAAAAATAAATGCCGATTGACTCAGCAACTCAGCTGCACCGCCGCACTGACTGTTGCATATTGCATGATTTTATTCAAATGTTTTTTTTTATTTTTATTTTTGTAATTTTCGTTGTTCTTGCTGCTGTTGCACTTGTTGTGTGTAAAATTATTAGTGCATGGAGTGTAGAAATAGTGTGACACTATTAAAATTTATGACACTGTGAAATATTAATTGATTTTTAATTGAATTCTTAGGCAGTGTTTTAGAGAAGAGTTGGATTGGGGAGCGCCAATCATACAAAAATGTATTCATATGTACGCATGTAGGCTGTCCTTTAATAAATTATTTGTTTGCCTTTTTGAATGCTCTTTGATTTGTTGGGAATGTAGCCCGCTAACACCTGCCGATTCCATAGTACTTGAACGGTTAAAGGAAATTCTCTCATATGGTTCAATATGTCAAAGGGACGCCAGATGTTTTCACTTTTCGGGCGAGAAGAGAAAGTGGGAGAAAGCCAGAGTTGGATACATTTGTAATTAGTTACATTATTTGGTTATAGTTTCCAAATCTTGAGTGAGAGTAATATATTTAGCTGACACTTTTATCAGTGTAAAAGGAGCGTTCAACAACATCAGCCTGGAGGCAATAGAGCAGTCACTCAGTAATCTGAGCATTGAGAACTTCCTGTTAAACTGGATTTCAACCATGCTTCGTACAAGGATTGGAAAAGCTAAGCTAGGCAACAATGAAGTCATCAGGCATCCAAAACGTGGGACTCGGCAAGGCGGTGTACTGTCGCCACTACAGTGGCCTTACGCATTAAACCAAATTCTTCTAAGACTCAACAGGGAAGGGGTCAAAGTTGTCGCGTAGGCATATTCTTTCTCTTTCCCCTTGTGCTTAGTACTTGCGAGTCCTTTTTAACTAGAAAATGAACGCAGAAAACCGAGTCAAAAAGGCTTATGCTGTACGCTATTTCTGCAAGAAAATGCTAGGCAAGAAGTGTGGTCTACGCCGTGATCTTATGCTATGGATGTATATGGTGGTGATTCGCCCAATGATTGCATACGGTTCGCTGGTTTGTATGGCTCTGTCATTATTAGAGAGGG
Source organism: Rhagoletis cerasi (assembly GCA_029783565.1). NCBI lineage: Eukaryota > Metazoa > Arthropoda > Insecta > Diptera > Tephritidae > Rhagoletis > Rhagoletis cerasi. The sequence continues at coordinate 9,452 of JAPVRG010083425.1, forward strand.
CCACAGAACTGCCCTTCGCTTCTCTTCAAGAAAAACTTCGGCACAATTTTTCCATCAATAAAAGAGTGGAAGGCTGCTGGTTTTACTGAACGCTTCGAAGTATCTATTTTTTCGATAGGCTCAAAAATGGATTGTCGCGTAGGGGCGCATACTTTTTAAATAGGAAAAGCCCTTCTACATAGAAGGCATGAAGGGAAGCACTTTTTCAGCGCTTCTTGGGTAAACCTTCTCGAATGGCTTTACTTAAGAAGGCCTACCTAAATTATCTTCTGGGAATAACACACACATACACATGGTCGATTCTACGGGAAATTAAAATTTTTGTAACGTTACCAGTGCACTTTTCAGGCTTATATTTTTAAGACAAAATTATCTGATAAACAAATTTTTTCGCAGAACGCTGAAACCAAAATAATTCAACATTTCTGTGCACAAATTTGTTTAACTGTTCATCTTGTCTTAACGCTATAAAAACTTCAATTTCCTTTAGAATTCGTCATATGTACATATACATGTATGTATGTAGTGCCTCTTTTACAGTCCTATTCTGCTTGTTACCGAACATTTTGTAACCGGGAAATTTTTTTTTACCAAAAATTGTCACCATTTCTTGTAACCGCGATTCTAGGTACCTTGGTAACAATTTAATTCACTCAGCCAGTCAGCTACGAAGTTTTGTGGAAATTCTGGTGTAGCATATTTCGCGGCGCAATATTTTATTACCTGCGAAAAGTGTTTAAAAATAAACAGGAACTTTATTTACCGGTAACAAAATTTTTGTTACCAACACAGAATACACCCGTAAATCGGTGGAGGTTAAGTATCTCAAAAGTGTCCTACAAAAAATTATGTTTGGTTACTTATAAGATAACATAAATTTGTCCTGATGACACTAATGTGTATTTCGACCACTGATTTTTTTAAATTTGCTATGGACACCAGAACCTTTGAATGAAAGTTCATTAAGAGTAGTGTCAAATTTTCCACTCTAAAACAGCTTTGAAAATTAAAGCCCACATTTCTATGGCGAAAAATAAGAAAGTGTCGACATCTTACTAAGGAGTTTCTGCACTTTTTCCTTTTTGCACAGGATTGGCCTTCATCATGCGTTTAATCAAAAATTTACCTTACCAAAACCATTCTCTTCAATGCTTTATTTCTTTTTTAGTTTCTAGTTTCATGTAACTACCTAAAAGAGCTTTTTTTTTAATTTCAATTCAAACACATTAATTTCTTTGTTTGTAGGCTTGCATCCGCTAGACGTGCCGTTTACCCAAATCGTAGTATAGGGCCGAAACGTGACAAGACAAATGCAAGCAGTGCGCATATGTTTTTACACATATGCATTTATGTAAACTTTGCTTATCAAAGTTTTTGATTTTGAATACGTAATACTCGTACAAGCGTCACGCAGGTGCTAAAATGTCACGCATAGGGGTATGTTAATTCAGAAGGAACTTATCTTTTTACCTGTGTTTTTCTACAGAATATGTATCAAATTTAATTGAATTTGAATATTTCAACTACTATACTGCACATGTTCATACTTTTAAGTAGTTTTAGCGCCTGTTTTATTTTTTAAAATTCATTTTTTTTATGTGCAAGTTTTACATTTTCTTACGAGTGCTAGTGACTACATTCGCTGTTGTTTGCTTTCATTGAACACAAAAGCATTTCTCACACTAGCTCAACAATCTGGCAGAAAGAATCGTTAAAATTCGTTGAATTAAAAATTCCCACGTTCTTGGCATTTTGCTTGCATTGTTTCGCATTTAATGATTGCATCTTTTTATTATTTCGATTTTTATTCCATTTTTTTATTTTATAGTTTATCATTTTGTTCGTACAAAACTAAAATTTGTTTAACTCGGCTTTGTTTTTTATTATCCTTCATCCAATTTAATATAACATGTAAGAAACAAAATCTACTCAAATTTCAAAGACACAGATACTCTTTTGACGAATTTACGAGCACAATTATACAAAAATATATATGTTTGTATGTATGTAAGCACACTTGTTTGAGTTGAAAATATTTAAGTACATATAAGCGATTTTTGGTAGCATTTGAAGAAAGGAGTTTCGTTTTTTTTTTGCTTTAATATATTTTCGCGTACAACTGTAAGCATGGTTGCATGTATGTATGTATGCATGTTTATACACATTCGCTCATTAGAGGTATTGCGGCGACACAAGTGCCCACAATTTTTTTTACTTTCGTACTTTAAATACCTGTTGCAGTCCCAGCCACTATATGACGGCCTTACGTATACATATGTATATGTACCTATGCATATCCAGTAGTCTAATTTCAGCCTCCTTAGCCGTCGCATTATCCACTTGCCAACGAACCCTACAAGTTCACAGGCTTTCAACTGCAGCAGCCTTTGAATGCTGCTGGACTGCTGGACAGACGGACAGAGAGTCGTGGGAATTTCGAAATAAAAATCATTCAGCGCCACAATTGCCGCCCTCACTTGAAGTGCGCTTGGACTTGAGTAAGTACGAATTCGAGTGCTCGTACGATTTTTAATAAGTTTAAATCGGCAATACAGCAGCCACTTCGTACACAACTAATCGTATATA
>JAPVRG010083525.1:3257-17296 GCA_029783565.1 Rhagoletis cerasi
CCTGCGTTCATCATAACCGTATGCATGATCGCGAAATACTCCAAAATTCTTGAACTGGTGGTTACTGTATTCCAGGCAACAACAATAAACTTGCTTTTATACTCAAAATATATAAACGCAATTATTGGCTTAATAAACGGACACAGAAATTATGGCGGAAGAAGGAATTATAAAGCTGTTGACAGAGGCTTACGAAATTGCTGAAAAGATGGATGTTGAGCTAACGCCACCTAGAAGTGTACAATCACAACAACACAGAGCCAACCCTCCATCCGAAACCGAAATGGAATATTGGATGCGAGCTCTGATTAGCTGTCTTTATCATTACAGCAAAGATTTAGTGAAGAAAAGTATGTTGCTTATTCGCTACATCCTTTTATTTTTATAGAAGCTTCAGTGAAACGAATAAAAGAAAAAACTGCTGTAATAACAGCCTATTACAATATTCCAAACTTAGAACTTCAAAGCGAACTATGGTAATAACTGGAAGCAAAGAAATATGGCGGCAGAAGGTTTGAAAGCAATTAAAATAGAGGAGTTGATCTTAGAAGCTAGACTGCTGTACCCAGCTATTTCGCAAGCTCTTTCAAAATTTCTCTCGTTGCCGTGTAATACCTGCTCAATTGAAAGATCCTTTAGCACCCTTAAACGAGTGAAAACTTGGATGCGATCAACAATGTCCCTTATCGCTCCTCGCCGCCGTAATTGAATAGCTCAGCTGGCAGGTTGTCAGCTTCAGCAGCTTTGTTGACTCTATCGTCGTCAACTGGGGGCTCGAATTCGTCTCTCCACTACTTTCAGTTCCCTGTAGCGGTCTCACATGGATCGCGTTGCGACCGATCACAGCGTGGCCCTGTAGGCGGCATATTTTTCTTTGAAGCTTCTTGACATTCCTCATCGCACCAGTTGTTCTTTCGGGCTCGCTGAAATCCGACTACTTCTTCGGCGGCAGTACCTAATGAAATGTGGTTCCACTGCTCACGTATGTCGGCTTGTTGAAGAGTGCTCTCAAAGAGCAGGTGTGACAGTCGAGTAGCGAATAAATTGGCCGTCTGTTGTGACTGCAGCTTTTCGACGTTCAGCTTTCCTTGCATTGTTGGATGCACATTTTTTGCTGCACAGAGGCGGGGCGTAACTTGGCTGCAACAAGATAGTCGTCCGAGTTGATGTTTCGGAAACATGCCTTCCGTCTATCACAAAATGGTCAATTTGGTTTCTCGTTTTTAGATCTGGAGACAGTACTACACAATACCATGTTTCGGGCCCCGGCGACGTCGATCAGCCTCAGTCCGTTATCGGACGTTTCGTCGTGGAGGCTGAATTTTTCGACAGGGGCGTCAAAGATCCCGTCCTTGCCCACCATGGCATTGAAATCGCCAAGCACGATTTTGACATCATATCGGGGGCAGCGCTCATATGTACGCTCCAAGCGTCGTCATTCTCTTCCGTCGGGGCATGGTCGCAATATCTTATAAAAATTACTCGTAACTGTTCAAATACACTGCACTACCTAATTACCATAATCTTTTCTTTCTGGCTATCAAGCCTTCCAATATTAATTTAACGGGTTCTCTGATATCAACAGAACAATAAAGTGGTTGGATAGAGGTAGTTATAAATATTTTATTTTTTGATTCTATAATTTTTAAATTTTGAATTTTGCCAAAGCTTCGAGTGCATGCGTCGAATGTCGGATTACATCGACCCGCTGCACCATTGAGTATAACGAACTCCAGTGTGTTGCGATTAGCCCAATATTGCAATGCTTTAAAGTTTTGTTCGGTGACACCAGGATTGAGTTGTACAGGGCCAAAGTCTCTGCCTTACGGCGGCTGACCAGAATAAAGACAATTCTTTATGAATGCCCACAAATACAATGATTATACATTTAAAGGGGTTCATCTCAAATAATTCTATGTATATTGGATGATACTCGCCCATTTTTGACTTGTCACCAACTCTGCTATACAGATTCAAGGACAGATTCACTATCGAACTGGATCATTGTTGCAAACAGCGCATGAAGAGGAATAAGCTCTTCAAATTTACTTCTGCTATAAAATGGCTCCAGTGTTTCAATAAAAAAAAATAATTTTTGGCGAGACGCAGTTCACCGGGTCCGCTAGTTTAAGAAAATGTGAACATACAGTAAAAAATAATTTTTTTTAAATAATCTCTAAAATCGAACATTTCGAAAACGGTTAAGTTTTGGACATTAACCGTTCATTTCTTTTAGATTGTGCAAGACTAATTACATGCAATGTAAAACCAAATCAAGTTTTCACTCAGGGGCCTGTGGGATCGGTGGTCAAGGTTTTTTTTTCTCAAGGGAACAGTTATTTTAAGTAGTAGTCAAACTTCAATAGTATTTTGCTACATCTCATTACACTTTTTTTACAGAGCTTTAAAGCTTGCTTGAGGAAAACTGTATTATTTTTCACGAAACTTTATGTCCGCAAAAGATTCTCGTTTTCGGTCATCAGCAGTAAGATTGTTTGCTTAATATTTTCGTGAAATTTAACAACCCTCTAATTACTATTTTTTCAAAACCGTTCGGGCAAGAGTACCACTTTTAAATACATAGTTTGTAAGTGATCGCAACACTCTTGCTGCCAATGAACGCTGGAACAATTATTTGTTTTGCAAAACCTCCTCATAATCATACTCTAAAGTTTTTGCATAGCAGCTCTTGTCTTTGGTATAATATATTTAAATGAAGATTCATAGAAAATTTCAGCACCTATCCACTATTAACAACAGCGCCTTTTAAAGTAAGTTTTGTTTAAAAAAAATTTCCCTCTTTTTTTCATTCCAGATCATCGCCTTGTCTGCGCTCTGCGCTGTCGCTTCAGCTGGCTACTTGGGTGGCGGCTATGGTCTTGGCGGCTATGGACTCGGTGGCTATGGACTCAGTGGCCATGGTTTGGGTTACGGTGGCTATAGTGGCATTGTTGCACCAGCCTATCATTCATCCGCCGTTGTGGCACATGCACCAATTTTGAAGACTTACAGCGCGCCTATTATCGCAGCACCAGTGGTGAAGACCATCGCACCATTGGCCACCTCATACGCCAACACCTACAAAGTGGCCACCAAATCTATTCCAATAGTGCATGCTGCTCCTGCCGTGTATGCGGCGCCAGCGTACCATGGTTCACTGGGCTACGGGCTGGATTATGGTTATGGACATGGTTTGTTGCATAAGTAAAGGGGTCGCGATAAGAGAACTTTAGCCAAATTAGGTGGATCGTGCTGAACAAGGATATGAAAAAGGATAATGATCTATATTTATGTACAAAAGTATATTTGGCAGACTGAGAGGGGATAAAAATGCAGATTATCTGCAGTCTTAACTTGGACGTCTTGGCAGAAATGAAAACAAAACTATGGGAGTGAGTGAGCAGTGAAGAGTTGGGCCGCTTTGATTTTGAGCAACCAGTGAGTGTGTTTCCACAGATATTTTTTTCCGCAATTTGTCTGATTCGTGACTCGATGCTAAGTGTATTTTTAAGTATATTTTAATAAATTGTTAAAACAAATTAAAAAAAGTAGTTGTTTTATAATGACCAAGCAGTTATTTGTATAACTTCGATTACCCCACATACAACTATCAAGCTCCCATCAGTCAAGCATAGATCCGTTGCTGGCAAGACAGATAGTGCGCAAGCGTACTTTTGTTAGCTACAATTAACTCAGAAGCGCATTTATTGAACGCGTAGTGGGGTACAAACGAAAGACTCTTTTGCAACGAATTTAAAAGTTCAAATTGCAAAATACATACATACAGAAGTATCGTTAAACTTTATTTCACGCTCTAATATTTTCTTAATATGCCTAGGAAAATGCAGCGGTTTCATTAGGAATAAATTATACAAATCGAAAATTTTGATAGTCAATAGGCGTGTAATGTATTCAATAATAAGCGATTCGAAAATCTTTGTAGCAACAACATTTACGTTTTATAGCCACAATTGGCCTACGTTTATTTGATATTAGGCAGCTTATTGACAAGGCAACTGCGCTCTCATTGCGGCATACAGCAATGTGCTAATTCTATTGGATTTTAAATTGCACCCATACCGCCCACTCACCAAAGCATCAGCAAACAAAATAACCATGACAACAATGGGCTGACTGCAAATTTTAATGTCTGCCGCAGGTCTGATATAGCGGGCAACTATTTGGAAATAATTTTTTTGCCATTGCTCCATTCATGCAACACATTCACAGGCATTTATCATACATATTGTGGGTGCTAGCGGTGTTTTGCGGAATTCCCAGACAAAACGTATTTTTGTGCAAATTTGTGAAATCAACTTTTGTTTGCATAAAACACCGACCTTGATGCACACAATTTGTTCATGCCACAAAGTGTATGCTCGTACACACTCGTAAGGTTATTGTGGCACAGATAATAATTGTAAAATTTTAGTAAGATTTTTGTTGTGGTTTTCGTATATTTTGGTGTCATTTTAGCATTTACAGCCTGCTGACCTTGACACATATTTTGTGAGCTGAGTGCATTATGGTTGCAATTACTTGAGATTACAGCAAAAAATTGATTTTATTTAAAATATTAACATTTTATTTATATATCTATTATATAAATAGGTAAATCATGTTTCCTTTACACCCCTTTTAGGGCTTAACTGTACTTCTAAGGTATAAGCAATTATCCATCATTAGAAAGGCATTTTGATGCTGAAGTGAGACAATTTTTAAAATTTCAAATTAGTTAAAAATAGAGCGAATAATTCAATTCAAAAGTCACACCAATACCAATGCCATACATGTACATGGTTGGGGCGGAAATGCCTCCTAAATGTATGCTTTAATATTTATAGTGAAATGCGAAGCAGCGGTGTAAGAATTGAAACTAATGCAACGATGAAGGAAAAGTTGAATATGTAGATGAAGAAAGGAATAAAGGAAAAGATCAAAATAATAATAAAGATTCCTAACGATAAAGACAAAGAAGAAGGTACAATCAAATATTTAATATAATGGCAAAGGAGGGGGTGAATATGTACATTAGGGTGGTCCTTAAATATATGAAGCTCATTTTTACAAAAGATTTCCTAAACCTCAACTCCTACATCGATGCTAATATAGTCAACGATATCATTCCCTTATATTTCGCCAAAATTACGCTTGAGGTGCACAGGGGTCAAAGTTCAGATTCCTCTATGGAGACTAAAAAAGTTTAAATTAATTTTTCATCTAATACCCAAAATCGATACTACTGTAGGCGCAGATATCACATATAAATTTTGGTCCCGATTGGAGTCGGTTAAGGCGTGTCGCACAGGGGTCAAACCATGCATCGTGTTTAGTCTCACTACATTCAAACTCATCTCACCTTAATTCATCACACCTAAATTCCATTCACCACACCATAATTCACCACTCTTCAACTCACCACACCTCTTAAGCTCATCACATCTGAATTCACGACACCGTAACTCACCACACCCGACAACGACAACAGCATTTGGCATAGCGTGACATGACATCCTTTCACATCACGTCACATTGTATTACCTTATATTTCGCCACAATTAGGCTTGAGGCGCACTAGGTCACAACTTCGCTCATCTACGTAAAATAAAATAAAATAAAATAAAATAAAATAAAATAAAATAAAATAAAATAAAATAAAATAAAATAAAAGAAAACAAAATAAAATAAAGCAAAGTAAAATAAAATAAAATAAAACAACATATAATAAAATAATATAAAATAAACTAAAACAAAATAGAATAGAATAGAATAGAATAGAATAGAATAGAATAGAATAGAATAGAATAGAATAGAATAGAATAGAATAGAATAGAATAGAATAGAATAGAATAGAATAGAATAAAAGAAACTAAAATAAAATAAAATGAAAATAAAAATAAATTAAAATAAAATAAAATAAATTAAAATAAAATCAAATCAAATAGAATAAAATCAAGTAAAATGAAATGAAATGAAGTGAAATGAAATAAAATGAAATGAAATAAAATATAATAAAGTAAGTAATGTAACAGGAAAAAAAAGAAATTAAAAAATAAAATAAAAACAAAACTAAAATAAAGTTGTAAATTCTAGTAAGACGGAGCTCGTACTGTTCACTAAAAAGTAAAAGATACCTCGCGCGACTCTTTCTTCAATTAAAGGCGTTCGCTTTGCTTGATTCTGAAAAGGAGTGGAGATTGTTGAGAGATGGGACCTCTTTCCTTGCCTTAAGAAACTATTTGTAGTTAAACCCACAGTGTTCTGTGGGCTCATCACCGAATACTCAGCTGATTCAAGATTTAGACACTCTAGTATACTAAAGGGCTTCGAAAATCACTGGCACCAATTAGCAATACCGCAAGCTCACCCCCCACCTACCTTCTCGTCAAGTTTTTCGTGACACTCTTTTCCACCCTGTATTTATATGGAGTAGACCATCTGCCTCCGCATCTTAATTAGAAGAGAGGTTTCCTGGCAGTTATCAAAGAAAAAGGGTGGCGTAAAGGCATGATACCCAAACAGATGGTCCACAAACAACAACTGCAAAGAATTATATATTTGTATTGCATTTAAACTATCTATGTAATCACTGCAGTATATTTAAGGTAGACGTTTTTGCGGTGAAGAAATCCATAGAACTTTAATGAGGCTGAATGCGAGTGCACTAAATGTAATCATATACGCCGACAGTCAAACAGCGGTAAACTCATTTTGTCCTAAAATTTTCTAAGAAGCATTGATGCGGTGGAGTAGCTAGCCACGAACGGGCGGTTTAATATCTATGTATGTATTTGGTTCCACGCCATAAGGTCAACGAAGAAAGCTAAATAGTGGATGAGATTGCCAAAAACGCTGTGTACTTGGAAAATGAACATATAAGTGGCACGAAAGCTCTCAAAAAGCTATAGAATGAGATCAGTTGGTTTGCTTACAAGTTCTTGCCTACTTGCGGAACACGTATTCAAGATGGGAATCACTAATAGCGATGAATGCAGAAAATGAATTCAGTCGAGAAACAAGGAAACTCTGTGCTTATGGCCGGCGCTTTCAAGAACTACACTGATGTATCTGGGAGTTACTTAGTGCGAAAATTTGGATAATGTCTCCAAAGTGAGACACCAGGCGCTCCTGAAGTAAAAGGATAAGCATTCTAAATGATATATACTACATATATGTACACAAGTCTACAGCCAGCAAAATTAACCTAACCCAAATCCTTTGATCGCTTTAATTTTCCAACTGGGTCATAAATTCAGCGATCACCGAAATGCTTATTCAGCAATCAATACGTGCTATTACTCCAGCGCATGTCATGCTTGTACTAACTTGGCTAATACTAAAGTTTGTAGCTAACTGATTAAGCTGTGCTTTTTTTACTGCTAATTGTACGCTTAAAAGGTGAGCTAGCTGCTGTTGACGTAAGATGTCGCTGCGTTTTTTGTTTGTTGAGCTTTCTTATTACATTACATTCCAACCCGGTTTAAAATAAAAAAAAGACTCAAAGCGCGAGAATATAGCTTTATTGCAAAGCTAAACATTGGTTTTGAATTTATAAGCCGTTAAATGACTGATCTTTGTGTACCACAGTATGTTGTTAAAGTGATGTGAAATGAGGAAACAGTCCAGTTTATCTGTTACCTTGTTTATACGGACACATAAAGCGGTTTGACTCAGCTCGCAGTAATTCAAAACGGATGCATAAACCAAATTTCAACACGCTTTGAAATTCAAAAGTGTATTGACTCGCATTTGTTTTCAAATCGGTGTTTTATTTCTCACATCGGTTAGAAGACACGTATAAACGCATCATTCATTTAACGCGAAGTCAAAATCGGCAGGTTTCCTTAATGCAGTTCGATTCAAATTAGAATTATTATTTTAATAAATTTCGTTCGTTTCCTTTTCGGTGATCCGCACAATTTAATTACTAAACAAATGTCGAATAAAATCAGCAGAATTGGTTTAATTTTGAATTCGGTTTAAGCGAGTGCGCTATAAAAACGCAGGTATAAACGCTTGAAAGAAATATGTTGTGAGTCAAATCGGTTATTTGTTAATGCGGTATACACTTTTTGTTACTTTTCTATCAACGCTGTGATTCCACGCTATTAAACTGCCCGTCTTTTGAGACCAAGAAAGTATTAAGCCAATTTTTGATACCTTCAACTGAAGTGAAGCGTACTCCCGTAAGGGCGTTCTGCATCGACCGGAACAAATAGCAGTATGATGGTTCAAGGCATAGGCTATAAGCCGGGTGAGTTAGGACTTCCTATCCGGTACCACCGATACCACTTGTGCGACATGCAGCCGATCACTGTTATGTTGGAAATCAATGATTCAAATCTGGTTGCCTATTCCGCTGTTTTTCCGCAATCGCCCGCTTCAATCGCATCAGTTGTTCTCTGTATACATTTAGAGAGTCCCGTTGATCATCCGACCACTTTTCAGTAGCTCATGATACAGGATTTCCTTCTGGTCCCAGCAAATGTAGCGCATTACCTTGCTGTCATGGATATTTGGCTTTTGGAAAGAGTGACTCTCCGTTCGATACCTCTTGGTTTGAGTTCTTGAGGCACCCAGTGCCCGAATTTCTAGACCATACCAATGGCTTTCAATCGCAATTGAATGTCTTATTTATTCACGCCTAATATTGCTGCAAGTTATTCTTGGGTTTGTCACGAGTCTTCGTCCGAAATTGCTTCAATTTGGCATCTACACACGTTGATGAACTTCCTTTGCACTCCTAGTCGGTTGTGCCGAAATCACACGTCGGAACCAGTATTCAAAATTTGAAATTGATGGAGCATACTCTCCGTAAGCCGATGACTTTCTGATGGAAGAAAAATATTATATAATTGCTTCGCGAGGGTGAAGTTTTGTAGGCACAAAAGCTGATATAGTCGTCTTACGAAAAAAATATGTTTTTTTTACATTTTGAAATGATACATACTTTAAAATGTGGCTAAATGATGGCGCTTAAACATGAAGTTGGCTGCAATATTGTTGGTGCACTGTTGGCAATCCTTTAAAACATACAAGTACATATACCCAATAGATATTCTTCTCAAATTTGCAAAAAAATTAAAATTGTATAAAACTATGACGCATGTTATATCGAATTTTACGGGACCTTACTTCATTTACCTATCTTTAGCAATTTTAAAATTACGTACTTGTGCCAGTAAGTATATGGTAAATTGTATCTGCTCTGCAGTACAATGACATCAGATGTTGTCCTTTGAAACAAAGTGTGTTAATAATTACCAATGAATTATACTAATTTACTTATTATATATATAAGTACACACCTATGTATTTTAGTACATACGTAATGGGGTTATGCGTTCATGTCATTGCATCCAACTCTTAATACTCGAACTATCGCCATTGCACACGCGCAATTCGCAACACCATGAGTACATCCTTTTTATATATATGTACATACATATATAGTATTAATACAATTAAATCTATGCAAATGATGTTGTTGACGGAACAAACAATGTAGACAGTGACTTGCGAAAGAGGGTGCATGGAAATACATAAATATATTTTTTAATCATAGACGGAAATTAATAAAAAAAATTAAATTAATTTAAGTAAGTAATAATTCAAGTAAATTAATTTCAGTAATTACTCTACGTTAGCAGTCTTGTATTTTTTAAATTAAGGCGTCAAAAAAAAAAAAAAATCTACTCCCCGTGATGGTTTTTTATTTACCGGCAAAAACTGTAATGACAAAGTTGGGCATTCAAAAATAATCGTGTCATTACGCTCAAAAAATAGTCATTAAGTTCATTTCTGCATGGCATTTTTTAAATGGCACCAATTTTTCGTCATTTCAATGTCTAGTGGAAATTCGGCATAAGGGAGGTGGACGTGATTTTTAACCGATTTCGCCCATTTTGTTACCAACATAACTTGGCTGGGGGCCAACTCCAATTGTCGATTTTTCTGCATCTTTATTACAAAATGGAACTCAGTTGCTAAATTTTGTATTGAATTACATAGATCTGGCCTCTGCACTCGCTTCCTTATCCCTCCACACAATTTTCCTCTACTTCATTGCCCATAAATGCACTCGATTGTGGTCAATGTCCTGCTCAATGTCCTTGAGTTAAATACAAATATTCATACATATAATACATTAATACGCAGCACAATAACAATGTGCAACATCAATGCAATGCTGCAGCTGAGTCACTGAATATTCAACAATGAATCCATTGCTATAAAATAGGAGTGAAAGGCGCGTATGGTTACTGAAAATGCCGAAGGAGCCGCGTACTCCTTATGTTTGTGCATACATACAGAGTAGATAGTATATACAAGTATCTGTATAGAAATAATGTATGTACATAAGTATGTAAATGCGGTTGACAATGCAATATTCTCAGTTGTTGTCGTGTTACGTTGGCAATGCCCTTGTAACGGCCGTTGTCCCTTTGAGTTGATATTCATTAACAGTTATTTATTTACTTACCAGCGCACTATGGTTCAGAACTTAATTTTAGTGCGACTTAAATCAAATTTCTCACAAAAGCAAAAACAATAAACCACCGCTCATATTTACAGTAAAATATGCGAGTCATGATAAAGCAAGAAAATTATCCTGAAAAGATGGGTACTTTTAACGTAAGACGTTACCAAAGTAAGAAAATAATTTTTTAACAAATTTCGAAAAAAATAAAGTCCTTTGATTAAACGTGCATTTTTTTGGAGTTTATAATCTCATTTACTTTCAGCTACCCTTATTTGCTTTTTTTGTTTTTTCTATATTACGTTTACAAGCGAAAAGGGCAATGAAAGATTATTTATTTTAGTCCCCAGAACTCTTTTTACTTCTTAATATAATATTATTAAATAAAAGGTCTTTTATTTTTCTTCTTGAACTGCTCTATTAGTAGCCCAACAGAATCCAAGGTTGTGGTTTTTAAAGTCTTCGATCTTATTTTCATAATAAACTATAAACTTAAATGTAGAAAATAAGTTGCTATATGTTTAAAAATTAAAAATAATTTTTTGAAAAGTGAACAGAGTTTCAACGAAATAAAGACAACATTATGAAAAACAAACTTTACTGTTTTTATGTGGGCGTTGGAAATACGTAAAAATATGCTTAATACTTGGAAGTTCATGTATGTTTAACAAAACATAAAAATACATTCATCTATAGAAAGTATTCTCTCGGCAATATTTTAAAAAGGATATTGTAACATAACTTTAAAATATTGACTGGGTGGCAGCCCGAAAAAATGTCTCGATTAAAAGACGTCAGATTACCTTTCATTTGACACTGATATTGTCATATCTTTTTAATTCAACGGAATGTGAATCTTATCCATTTCTTGTGACCATAGGTTAGGCTATAATTCCGGTGCCGGTAGAGATATCGAAGCGAAGTTAGTTTCAAATGTGCCCCCTCTAAAGTAGATTACTGTATTAAAATTTGAGAATAATCCGCCATGGTTAGCAGAAGATACGAATTTTTTTGTGCTAAATTTGAGTTCTGAACCACTGTGCAGTGTGGTGAAATAAAACAAGTATTTTTTATTTTATTGAATAAATTTGCACAATGGTATTAATTTGTATTTTATCTGCGATAATCCCCACAAACGCTCTTTTGCAACTATGTAACGGCGCGTTATATAAATAAATAGTTAGAGTGTAATACGATGGAGCTTCAAGCTGGAATGACAGGCTTTGCTGCTGTTTTTGATTGGTTTTGCTAGTTCGTTATTCGGGAAAATATTTGCGAACAGAAGTAATTTCTTTTTTCACAAATTTTATACTTATAGAATGAATTATTTCATAAGCCAACACTAAGCGAAAAAATTATACTGACGTAACTTTTTGCGTTATTTTAGAAAATATTTAGTTATAATTTTTCTCATAAATGTATCTACCAATTTTTTGTACGTCTCTTCTTCTTTTTATTAAGTTTTAGACACCATTGTCAGTTTGGGACAAGAATAGAAAACTTAAACCATTTATTCTCACCTTTTAGAATTGCTGTACGTGGTTCCGACCTTTCCGCACTTAACTCTTCGATTGTGTTGGCGGACGTCCTTGATTTTTCATTGAACTATGATACATATACTATATGTTATGAGAGGTAGGATTTTTCACCGGAGCATCATCATCCGGATATACAGCATGAACGAGCAGCCACAAAATATAGTTGAGGCTTTATTGATTTCACAATATCTATTCCTATATAAAGTTGGTATAGTTCATCCATCTTTATTGTAACCCGTTGGGCACGCCATCTGGTCCATAAACTTTGTTTGAGTAGTTCATTTGAAAACTTTCAATATACAATTATACACTTATGCCTGTACTCAGTAAGCAGTCTCTAGTCACTAATAGAGACTTTTCGTGGTGAAAATCAATTTTGAGACTAATCGGTATTCACTAAGCTGTCTCACGTCTCAAGTCACAAAATAATGTCACAAAATTTGTGACCTGGTTCTGAGTAGGTCACAAAAAGAATAATGCGGGAGAGCAGATGATTTCTTTTTATTTAATTATAAAAAACGCAAAAATACTACCAAATATAATGTATTTAATAATATATTTTAATAAATACGATGAATATAAACCACATAAGAAAACACTATTTGTTCACAATTATGGGCATTGATCTGCCATTTTGTTGAAGTGCGTGTAGTGATGAAATACAGCATTAATCGATTGCTTACCTTTCCTGTTTTTATGCATTTTTTGAACAATCGATTCACATAAAACGTTATTATATATTTTTAAAACAAAATGAGAAAGCTTGTTTTTGTAAATGCTTTTCGGTAATGATATCATTTATATTTTTAAAGAACGATTTGGCCACTGAAATGTGTTTGAAAAATATAAAAGCTAAGACCGGATTAATAAATTTGCATGGATTTCCTATGAACATCACTAACTGGAACTCAATTGATTTTCACCACACATGTTTGGTGAAATTTTTGTGACTTTCTCTTACTGAATACCGAAATTGTCTCAAGTCACAAAAATAGTCACAAATTGAAAGTCTCAAATTTTGTGACTTGAGATGAGACTGGATTACTGAATACAGCATAAAAGTATGTTTACATATAAATATAATCTCAATTAAAGCTCGTTCGATAATCATCCTGTTTAGACAGTAAAATCTCGGATAACTAGCTGTCAAATTTGTTGTGCTTGTTTTTTTCACAACTGAAGGAAAAGTTCAATTTCTTCTCTGTGACACTGTGATCACTTTTTTCTGCTAAATTAAGCACTTTAAACATATTTTAAGTTACTATTTTATCATAAATACGTTTACAATCCTCTTTTCTTTGCTGGCGTTTCTCCTCTTCTTCGCAAAAATAATCGATAAAAGTAGGTTGGACACCGAAAAGGTATCGGTATAATCTGATTATTATTTAGTAATTACAGATTAACTTGGGAGGAATTTTGTATGGCTAATCTCTTTTTCTAATTACAGATTAGGGACTTGAGCTCAAAAATGAGGATAATCTCTATATATGTAAACATGCTTTTAGGTCTCTTTTTATGCGGATTTGAATTTATGCGGTTTTTCAAACAAATTTTTTCGCTGTAGCGACTTTGCTTTTTTGAGAGTTGTTATTACTTTTTTTCAGTGTGTAAGAGGCAATGCTTCTGATAATTAATTTGTCTTTGTATTCTTACATAACCCAATAAACACGAAAACGAGGATGATATCGTGTCGAATTCGTGGCGGATTCGCGAAAGTAGATTTTCTCGAATGTAAGTTTTCGGACTCGTGTCGAATTCGAGGCAAGCTCGAGAAAATCAATTTTCGCGAAAGCATTTTTTAATCTTTTTTTATTATACCTTTCATGAACATGAAATGGTATATTAACTTTGGTCCGAGCCTAAAAAATTGTAAGTACCAGAAGGAGCAGAGATAGACCCATCAATAAGTATGCCGATATGATCAGGATGACGATTTGAGTTCATTAAGCCATGTCCGTCTGTCTGTCTGTCCGTCTGTCCGTCTGTCTGTCCGTCTGTCTGTTTGAACGCAAACTAGTCCC